>JAYMTA010000685.1:0-25240 GCA_036897625.1 Pelargonium cotyledonis
CATGCAAAACCCTAATTGAGGGCCAAATCCAAAAAACCGGTAAGTCCAAGGGGTCTAGTGACATTTTACCCTTCTAACCAATCATTGTAGAGTGGATGGATTCATAAATATGGTATAATATATAAATACATTTTTTAGAAACTTCTATTCGAATATGATGTGGCTATTGTAGGCCACAAAAAAAAAGAAAAAAAAAAAGAAGAATTATTGATAATAAAATTTCAATCTAAAAAATTCAATTTTTCTTAGCGAGTAATTATAACACTTTATTAATGAACAAATGGAAGACATCGATACAACCGAGAACATAAAAGAAAACCGACCTAACAAAAAGCAACTAACAAACTAAAATCGACTAAAACATGAAAATAAAATCGAAACCTAAGTGCCCAACCAGAAAGAGAACTTAGAAGGAAAAAAAAAGGGGCCCTAGTATAAACACCTCCCCCCCCATTCAGTCAACCTAAGTCAGACCGAAACCTAAAGCCAAGACGCACATGACCCAGTCCACTCACGACGCCGACTACTTTGCATCAAGCCATCGAACTGTCGTGCTGGGGTCCACCACCCCCACGAGCCGACCCTTCCTTGTTTGCCGAGACCTCATCACTCTCCCTGGACTGAATTTTGCAATGACCAAATGTCCGCAGCCGCAGCTCTAGTAAGAAGAAAACCCTAACAACACACCAAATCCTACACGAGTGTCTCCGCCGCGCTCTGCTAAAAACCAGTAAAGAAACTTATACCGTTGCTTGGAAGGTCTCACCACCACGATTACTCACACACCAAATCTGGAGTCGGGACAAATCTGATCCAAATCTGTCGTCTCCTAGAGACACCACGAAACAGGAACACAAGCGCCTCCTTTCGTTTGCGCTCCTCGTTGCGTCACATGCTCTCTTTCTGGTTCCTTGTTCCCCTGATCGCCAGAGCACTTGCCCCCTCTGCCGTCCTCGGAAAGTCGCTGGATCAGGTTCACTGTGAGCCCAAGCCAAGCCCCGCTAGATTCCCTTACGCCACGCCCTGACCTCCCTTGTCGCCTCCGAGGACCCGAGACAAAGTATGTCCAAGCTCCCCCTGACCCACAAACACTCGCTTGCACGGCTACTCGCCGGAAAACCTCTCTAATCACTTATCACACTCGCCGCCAAATCCTAGGCAGTGGTACTTTCACCACGAGAGAAAGTCCGCCAAAATTCATTTTTCATAATGATAATCAAATTTAAATCTTCATTTCACAAATGAAATAATTCAAATTACTTTTGATTAGGGAAAAAAGAATAACACTCCAAAAGCCACAAAAATAGCCTAGTGGGCTAAGGTCTCAAAGCCCCCCCAAAAAAATCAGTTTTAAATTGATTTTCCCAAAAAAAAAAAAAAATAGCATAGAGCTGAATTTGGATTCATACAATAATTCTGCAATTCTTATTATTTATATTTAGTAAAAGTTTTGTTTTGCATATATAAGAGTTACAATTATGAATATATATCATTGCAACTAAAAATGATGATTTATTTCATGAATATATTCCAACAAATTCAAATTGTCATAATGTACCTACAAAAATAAAAGTAATAAAAGTCTTAAGGGTCACAGTATATTTGATTTAAGGTTTCTAGTAACGTTGTTAGATTTATAATTGTGCTACATATAATAATTTAAGATATTAAAACTAAAATGCCAACTTGGTCGGTAATGTTACATTACCACAACTATATGTAGTCACTTTCACTTTATATTGTACGGATGTGAGTTTCATTAATATTTCTCATTCCTCCTTACGTGCAAGCTAGATAAGAGCAATGAGCACGAGCTCTCGAACTTGCACGTTGATAGATGTACTTAAGTCGAGAGTGTCACTTAACACTTCTTACCTAATGCATGAACTTAAGTCGGGAGGTAAGGTTGTAGGTCATTACTCATTAGGCATTGTTGGGCTATACAATACGTATAACAATTTGGGCTTCCACCAATAAAAAATCAATCTTATTAGTAAAGTTTCATTTGCATCTTTACTTGTAGCTTCTTCACTTTATATTTTACCGATGTAAGATTTTTTAACACTTCCCTTGATGTGCAAGTTGGATAAAAGAGATGACCTTAGCACGAACCTGCATGTGGATAGATGGACTTAACTCGAAATATCACCTTACATATTGGGTTACAAAAACCATTACACAAACCATTCTTAATTGAAGATTTGAAGTACATTAAGGTAATGGAGTAATGGAATCACAAAAATTCTTGAAAAGTTGGTCATTTTGTGCAGTTGAAGCCATGGCAAACAGAGAGGATTATGATCAGAATTAAAATGATAATTAAAATTGCAACAAGACTCAGCAAAATCCTCTTCTTCATGCTCATTTTCTCCATCTCAAATCTCCTGCACAAATTGCTAGAAAATTAATTGAGCTAAAATATAATTTATAAAAATAAAAGAACATGCAGTAACTTGAGAGAAATAGAAATGGACCTGAAAAAAAGTTGGTCTGAGAATTGAAGGCTCAAGTGTATGAATTGTGTAGTTGGTTCACTTTGACAAATTTGAGTACAAATATTGGTGTGTTTGTGTTTGGGAGAGGGAAACATATTGGAATCATCGATTGGCCGGCCGGTTTTTTGTATCAATTTTAACTTATTTGCATACTTGTATTTATGTAATGAATTATTCTATTTTAGATTTAAAATTACCAACTAAAAAGTCAAAAGTTATACTTTAATTATTCATTTGACATATTGTATTAAGTCTAGCGAAACAACGAGGTATCCGGAGGTGCTTTTGGGACGCCTCATCATGCGTGAAAATAAGGTACTCAATCGGAATAAACGAAAGCGTTTAGAAGAGAACGTAAAGAGAGAATGAGGCACTTCTCTTACCAAGAAATGAGAGATTTTGTATTTATACGTCTCTCCAATTATCACCATGTGTAGACGTGTGATTGGTTGATAATGATGAGGGGTCTGTCTTGAGGACCACTTGTGGCTTGGGCCTCTTGTCTCGCGGGTGTCGGACGTGTTTGAGGGTCCACTTACGCCTCTTGTGTGTCGGGGCGTCAATCAAAATACCTAGAAGCTTCTACCGCAAGGACTAGCGCTCTAGGGTCCTGAGAACGAGCACCATGTGTGGAAGAATGAATGAGAAGTCATGGATCCAAGACCACATTGCCTTGTCGCAACTGTCTAGATGTATGACTTTGCGAATGTGTTGCACCTCGAGGTTGTTGCGACTGTCTAGGCGTGCTGCACCTCATAGCGTAAAACACACCTCGAGGTCCTCGTGACTATCTGGGCATTCACGTGACTTCGCAGATGTGCCTCTCTTCGAAGGTGTGATGTGGGCTTAGTTGTTTCTTTGATGGTTCGTATATAGCCAAGTGATGTTGGTCGTCGCTTATGACTTCGAGCGCACACGTCGTCGAGTGACTTTGGGTGTCGACGGATGCATCTCATGACCGTGGGCGTGTGTAATGGCTTATGGTGCCGACGTTGATGAGATCAAGAGCGGGTCTGCTAATACGCGGTTCAAGAGTAAGTCCACGAATACTTTATCCTGAGGTGGAGATGGAATGACGCTCGTGCGCCAAACGTCACGTTAAAATTGATCAATTGAACTTATATTTCTCGTGCAACATCAGTTATTCTCAACTCAAAACAATTTTGATTTATTAGAGTCGCGCCAATATAGAATTTGAAATTCAAATCAAATTTTCGGTTGGCTAATATGACGTAAAGAGCCACTCTAATTGAAGAAAAAAAATCTCCACAAAATACAAAGGCCCATTTAAGATGGGCCTTTCAAATTTGGGTCCGGTTTACAAATACGATGTCGTATTTTCTAATGAAATAAAAGGGCTTCTCAAATACTATACGGCGTCGTTTGGTTTGGTCTAATTAGGAAGAAAAATATAATTCTTGGAAGGTTTTAATATAGGTAGCTCTCGATATTAGCCCATTAGGCTTAAACACACACACACGCACTGTGAGAAATAGAGGTTCCCGCTCAGATTTCTCTCCGAGGTACCTTCTAATTTTTTGTTTTATTTTATTTTTCGAAAGCTTTAATGAAATTTCGCATCTTCATTATTATTTTTTCAATTTTATTGGACCGATTCGGTCGTTTATTTGCCGTCTCAATCCACTGTTATGGTCGTTTCTTCACGAACCCATCACTGTTTCCACGACATTGCCGATCCTTTGTTCAAATTTCTATGTCAATTTGAGTTTTGGTGGAGTTTGGAGGCGTATTTCTATTTGGGTTTTAGGATTTTTTTCTGCGGTGAATTTGGAGGGGAAAAGAGTGGATTTTGCAATGTTGGCGATTCTGAAGTTTAGGGTTTTTTGGATACTCTCTGTTGTTGGACTGATTTGTTGGGAAATTTTGGAGTTTGATTCAGAGTTTTTGCCTATTTTCATTACAAAGATTAGATCTTTTTGTTTGTTTGGTCTGAGAATTATGGGTGTTTTGGTTTGGAGATTGAAATCTAGGGTAATTCATGATTCTGTGAGCTACTGGTGGTGCATTAATTTTGTAATCATGAATTCTCTTAGAAAAAGAAAAAGAAAAAAAAAAGCTTCAAAAGATTACCTATTTTCCTTGTTATGATATGTGGATGCCCAAATTTGTACATACTAGCTTTAGATAGTTGCTCATTCAAAAGTTTAATCTGTAGTTAAATTGCATGAAATTTGGTTGCTCTTAGATGATAAGAATACACATATTGTTGTCAGGAGCTGTAGCTAAAAACATAAGGTGGTGATTGAGGTCAGAAGGGGAACAATCTGAAGTTATCAATATCCAGTCTGCCGCTACTGGAAGCTTCTGTGGTAGGAAAACGCCTGTTTTTGGAAATTGGTAGTGGTTAGGAGTTAGGATATGAAGCGCAAGCGTGGCCACAAGAAAGGGAAACAAAAACGCCCCGGTGTGGTTACTGTAAATGAAGCGCCCCCAAAAGCTATCAGTGTTAATACCGACGACAATTCGGGTGTGGATGAGTTTGGGAATGATGAATGCAACTCTCAAATGGACATTGATACGCCTTCTTCAACAGGGACTGATCAGCCACACCATTTAGCTAACATTAATACTGATGGATCAATTGATAAGGCAGCGGGAAAAACAGTTGGGCGTGTTAAAGTAAAGCTGAAGACTTCAAAACTGTTAGACACTCAAGTTAATTCTTCAGATGCACCCACACATAGTGACACTGATAAGAGTAGCCAGCAGCTGGGCTTAGAGAAACAGAATGCAGTTACTGATAAGACGGAAGATAGTGCCAACTCGTTGCGTGAAATGAAAGTTGGCAACTCTGAGAGTCTGTCAAAGAAAGCAGGGAGCATAAGGATTAAGTCATCTAAAAGTTTAGGTTCTTCAAGCATTAACCAGACAAGTAATGGAGGACCAGTGCAGAAGGAGGTTAGACAGCAAAAAGAATCAAGGGTACCCCATCAGGAACCTCAATATAGCAAGGAAGAGTTGGATGCTGCTCTGTCGGTATGTTGATAAAAAAATTTGAAACTTTATGTTACAATGCAAAATTTGAAAATCTTATCATGTGGTTTGTGTCTGAAACATACTTACTGAATATGTACTTATTGTTGCCTACACTGACCCCATTTATAGGTGATTAAGAAGGTAATGAAAATGGATGCAGCTGAGCCATTCAATGCCCCTGTGAATCCCGTCGCTCTGGGAATACCCGTAAGTCGGATTTATATTTGCACAATGTTTATTCTAAGGGGTGGCAGTTGCAAGTTATTGTTACGTTTATCACCCTATGTGAAGATTTTTTTATATGTGTGTGTATCTTGGTGTCTTAGTATTTGCTTATTGTTAATTGGTTACTATGTGGACTTGAATTCAAGATTGAGTTACTTGTTGATAATTGTTATTCTTATGGGGTGTTGTACGTCATTTCACACACAATCTCGAAATTATGTCACGGAAGTTTGCTATGAGTGGTTTTCATGTATGATTTCAGTTTTGTTATATTTTTAAGAGGATATTGAGGGTGAGGGTTTATTTTCTTAATAATGTAACTTATCTGCTTTTACTAACTGCTTTTGATCTTTTTCTCGGGCAGGATTATTTTGATGTCATAGATACACCAATGGATTTTGGAACTATATGCAGTAATCTTGAAAATGGTTTGAAGTATATGAATTCGGAGGATGTATTCAAAGATGTGCAGTACATATGGGAGAACTGTTACAAGTATAACAACAAGGGTGACTATATATTAGACCTTATGAGGCGAGTGAAGAAGAATTTTATGAAATATTGGACCGGAGCTGGGCTATTCAGTGATCAACCAAGGGGCACTAATGGTGAGTGCTGCATAGTTTTGGGTAATTGGGTTGTTCATTTTAGTAGTTTTGACTAATATTATCTGTACTTTCTCATGGTAGGGGTTGAAAGCACTCAAGCCGAGGATGTTGCGGTGTCCGGTCAGGGAAAAGTCCATGTCAAAAGTGGTCAATCGAAACAAAAGACAAAAAAGCGTCATGGGTATGTTTAGTTGTCTTCATAATTGGCTACTATAAAATCATTTCAATCTTAACAAGGGTACCAGTATATACTTGCAAGTATCCCATAGACCCAAACACATGTGTCAATACCCTCCCTTCTAATCAATGAGTCAGTGAACATTTGACGAGGCTTGTAACCAAAAATATTCCATTACCTGGCTAAGTACTGTGTAGGAGAGAAAGAGAGCATACTTATGTGTTGGTGTATGTGGGTTTGCTGCTGCTGCCCAGCCCCAGCAACTAGAGAATTGAAATTAAAATTGATTTAAGTAGAAAAGAAAACAAGACTAGTCTAATTCCACCTAATGACGATAAGAATAAGTTTAAGTTTGAGATTTTGGTCGGTAGCTTTGCTTGAAAATTGAAAAGAGTTGTAAGAGAGCGAATAAGATTGGAAGGAGTTGACGACTTGAATAAAGTTTTTTTTGAGAAATTTCATGAAATATGTTCATATAAAAACAAATAAAATGAGATGTATTTTTTCTTTCAAAATGACACTTCTTTTAATAGGAGCATCTATCTGGACAACTCTTACTGTTTTGTTCTGACTTAAACAATCCTAGATGTGTCTTATTTCTGCTGTTCTCATTTGCAGCGGAAGACGCCATAAAAGTGATTGTTTATGTGCTATATGTGTTCTGAAGCGTCGACGGAGAGAGCGTGAGGAGAGTGAAAGAATTGCTAGAGGTCAGGCTGGAGTTGGTGATGGTAATTTTTGTCAAGACTTCAAGCAAGAGGTATATAGGGTTCTTCTGTCGATATTATGCTACCTAATTTTATTGATTACATAATTGTAATAAATTTGTAAATCATATCTACAGAAAAATTTGTAGAATTCTGAAACTTGTGCAGTTGCTTATCCTTGGAGTGGTCATAGATTATGATATGAAAGGTGCTAATTAGTAATTACAACGATAAGAGAATATTAATTTAATTCTCTTGCTCAGTTTGCTTTCAATAGCCTTGTAGAGGACTCCATAAAAGTTACAACACAACAGGACTCTCAAATGCTTTATTAAATTATGCACTGGGCAAGAGAGAGTTAACAAAATGCATTTTACTGCTTTGGTTGTTTTCTCTTTAGTCATTCAGTTGCACTGAACAGACTAGATTCTTTAATATTTATCTTTATAATTTAATTTTATGTCTTTTTCTTCAAGGACACTTCATTTCTAGAAAGCCCTGGTGGTGAGGATTCGTCATCGAATATGGATACTGATGAAGATGCTGATTTGGAAGAAAAGGGAGATGAAGTTAAATTGGAGGATACTGATCAGCAACATAGCCGGATGGAGGAGCAGGAACTGGAGGAAGAGGGGAAGATTCAAAGGAATGTTGAAGGAGGAACTCCCGAGCAATCACATGTTGGAGATAGATCTACGGAGGAAGCTCAAAGACAGTCTGAAACGAAAATGTCTGAAAATCTAGATGGAGCCCGAAATGACACTCCAAAAGAAACGACTTCATTGCAGCATGAGGAAGAAAGTGCTGCAGACCAACAACGCCAACAAAAGGTATTTCAGCAATGTTACGTATAATGGTGCCAGTCAGACCCCACTAACAAGGTCCACGTTTTAGTAGTGGAAGCCCAAGCCATTATGGGTAGTCTAGTATTGAAACTTAACACTAGTGACAAACGTCCTGCTAATGCATATACATATAGTTGAAATCAACATTACCTTGACTTTCCACATCCTCTTTAATTGCAAATGCAGTCTAATAATTAGCTGATGCACATAACTAATTCTGTATTGTATCTCTGTCAATATTGTCTTCTTGGTTTCTCTTTCGCTTTTCTAATTATGTATACGATTCATCATTCATCACAATTGCTTTCTAAAGTGTATTTGGATGATGTGTATACCATTTCCCTTATACATCCATACAGTTGGCTCTTTTGGAGATATTATTTCTAGAATGGGAGCCTTAACATTTTTGCGAAGTCAATTAATGGTTCACATTTTCCATTTTCTGTATGTTGCAGTATCATTAGTTATTTTTAGAATGTCACTTTCTTTGACTTGGTTACAGGAATCCCAGATGCGGCATCAAAAAGCTAAAATATATGAGAAGTTTCATCATGAAAATCCCATGCTTTTGAATTTATGTGGGGTCCTATTCCCTGAAAATCGCAAGTCTGTCTGGAGCGGGCCTCACTCACTGGTTCAACATCGAAGTTCTGCTCGCACCAGTTCTATTCATGCAGCCTTCAAAAAACTCATGAAGTAGGCTCTTGGTAAGATGTTTCCTCTAATAGTCTAATACATACATTTCCTCGAAACAATATCACAGTTCTTTTACTTATTTTGTTGTTATAAACCTGTTCAGGATAAAAGCAAAAGGAAACTTTCAGAAGTCTTGCGATTTGAGAATGGTGCAGATGTCTGTAGTGAAAATACAGCTTCAGTGGACGATGACTTATTGAAGGACTAAATCTCGAGCTCAATGGTGCGCGTAGTTGAGCGATCGTTGCCAAATCATCGATAGTTACTCTGGGGATGCAATGCCGGTGACACCAACACATTTAAGAATGTAAATTATGAGACCCTTTTCTTTGCAGTTATTTTGTGCCTAATATGGGTCACAGTGGGATATTTTTACAATTTCTTATTGTAAAGCTGAACTTTGTAGAACAAAATTAGTAAATGTGGTTTTTAGCAAGAATGCTGAAGTTTGTTTGTATTCTAGTATCAATTTATTCCAAGGATCTAGAAATATTTATAATTATATGAAATTTGTACTAATGGTTAAAATGGTCCTCTTAACTTTCAAAAAGTTACCGTTTTAAACTTTTAGTCCTCAAATTTTGGACAAGCCAAAATAGTTCTTAAACTTTCATTGTTGGGGGTCAAAATGAAAAATACTAAATGTATAAATTTTTTTTTGTACAAAATGATGTAACAGTCTACGTAGCATGTGTATATTTCATATTTTTGTGATTTTAAAATAAATTTTAATAATAAAACCCCGATATATATGATATACCACCCTCCTATGAATTTCTGGCGCGGAGTGCCCGATATATAAGACATGACGTATACGTGGCGTGCCAACTCATCAATTAATTAAATGATATGTCATCTCTCGTTGTTTGACTAATTATTTTGTACAAGTATTTTTGTTCAAAATTTGAGACATATAGCATTACTCGGTCAAAATAGTCTCCACCGTTAGTCAAAATTAGTTGTCTGATAGTTTGATGATGTGGAAAATGAAAAATAAACAAATAAAATTTTCAATATACATGTGGAGCTTGTGTGTCATTTTATTACCATGTGGTAATGATGTGGCATTTTAGTTAAATAATTAATTATATATAGGATGGTGATGTGGCAAAGCTTGAAATATAAATATTTAATTAAATTTTAAATGACACATGTCACATGGACTTTCTTAACTTCAGTTTTACTTGAAAAATTAAATATTTTGTAGCGGCGAGCGTTTAGGCTTCAATACACAAAATCTCAAGTTCGAGGCCTAAGAAATGTAGTATTATATATGATATTCAATAAAATGTAATGTTATTCCGGCTTCTTATAAAATAAAATGATAATACATGCCAAAGATAGGTTATTCGCGTCTAATGTTTCACAAGAAAGACGCGCAAACGTGAGTTTCAACCAAAAGTAGTTCCAAGTCTTGCCCTTTTTCCCAAAATGACATGAAACAAAATCCCAAGAATCATCATCCTCTTGTACAAGAGCTTGATTCTTGAACTCTTATCTTAAGAAGATTACTATTTCGAATGGAAAAAAATAAATAAACAAATTGTCTACAAGAGCACATTTCTTCCCCATAATTTAAGATGAGGCCACCTCTAATCATGGTAGATCATATTTTACATGTCCAAGGTAAAGACCACAAGCCGGAGCCATTGGACTCGCAGCAGTCACATTCTTCGCGTTCAAGATCCGTTCCACTGGATGATTATTTGAACATAACCAATTCGAGGAATTAGTCTAAAGCACGATTGATAATGTTTCAATGTGCAAATAAATACAAATGATCTGAGCTATAGAAACGGTAACTATACCATCTGAAGTAGTCAAGTTTCCAGTGCCTACAGCTTTCAAAACTCCAACGAGCAATCTAACCTGGGAAATGTATTCACATAATAGTATTAAGAAAGGATCATAAAAAGACATCAATAAGGGCAACTAAATCCACGAGTATATGGAGCCCAACGTTATTATTTAAAAACATTAACACGTTTAGGAACAAACCAACCAAATGCGTTGATAATAAATTATAAAATAAAACCAAAAACCGACTAAGGCTATAAGGAACTGATTTTATCCAATATTGTTATCATGTTATAAGAAACAGTGACTTTAGAGACCAAGAGCGTAAACAACAGGACAAAGAAAATCAGATGTGGAGAAAGTCATCAGATTAAACCTGATGGTAAAGGAATGAACGTGCGCGTGCTGTCACCACATAACAACGGTGTCTTTCCCTTATGCCAAATCCAATATCACTAGCGAATCCACCATTTGAGCCGTGTACTTGATCATCAGTTGAAGTTGAAGAACTAAGAGGCGGGTCAGTCTCAGAGAACTTGTTTTGTCCCCTCTCTGTTGCTGATGGAAAATATGGAGTTGGGGCTACCTCGGAAACATTGAGTTCATCTAAAGTTCTGATTGGTGAGTTTGCCTGGAGGATGGTAAAGTAATCATTTTGTATCTTAAATGATTCGAAAAACACGTTTAACGAAAAAAGAATTAATTAACTTGACAACGAAGTTACGGATAAAGACTGTCAAGAAGAAGGAAAACCTGGCAACCAGATGCCCTGAAGGAACTAAAATCATGTAGTCCAACAAGAACTTTGCATGCCGCCTGGGACAATACAAATTAATCTTTATTTTATTTAAAGTTGACAGATATAAAGTAGAAAAATGTGGCTATTGAATATTGTTGCTATCAACCAACCTGCATGGCTTGAAGATCTAACTTCTTAGGCACATGCCATGCCCGATCTTTCTCAAATGTGGACAAAGGCTCTGGCCCAGACAGTAAACGGTAGAAGTACCTAATTTAAGATTTAAAGAGAGCACAAATCAGTAGAAGGTAAAATCTAAAGCAAAGTTCTACATTGGAAAATTTGAAATCTATAATGAAACTGGATCATCATGATTCGAGCACTGGATAAGAGCCTGATTCCCTCTGCATAATAGAACTTCCTTTTGGGTAGATAACTCTACATTATGCCAAATGGAAGTTAACACAACCTAGTCTTACATCTGCAAATTCATATTATGACCTAAAAAGATAGCGGTCTAAAATTTCCACTTGTAAAATTATTACCAATTTAACTTCATATGCACTTGTAATGTTCCCACAGTTCAAATCCTTTAATACTTACGTACGCTCTAGAGCCTTATGTCTAGCATGAAAATCAGATGGAACACATCGAACATCAGTCACCATTATATCACCATCCTTCTGCTATGAACCAAAATGAAAAATGTCAAGATCACACCAATAGCTACTCAATAGATGGAACAAAAAAGAAATTAATTCATAATTAAAAACATTTCTAACTAATTCAACAAATTGGTTTTAATCAAGTAGGGAATAATTTCACAGCGATAAAATAGATTGTACAAGAGGTACACATGATTAAAAAAGGGACCAGACCTGCAATAACAGAGATCGAAAAAACTCATGCAAAAAGGAAGCTTTGTATTTTGAGAACTCCCACTTCTAATATTTCTTTCATTCAAGCCAAATACTATTTACTTAAAAAATTCTAGAACTCAATATTTTCCAAATTAATAGTTGCCTCCACACCAAACCATCTAAATGTTATTTTTTTTCCGATTGCAAGTGATACTGTTGTCAACTAATGAAGGCTTAAATTCATCAACTCCTTTCCATTCAAATTTAATATTGTTACTTATATCGTTCAAAGTTCAGCTGTTAAAAATGATGTTTTACGTGCTACTAGCATGGTAAGACAATAATATATTGCTTTAAAAAGTGACCCCGCAAGTACTACTAATGTAAATTGAAGTCCACCAACCCCAACACTCATGCCCATGATTCAATCCAATACTACTCGACTGAGCCTATCCCTAAAGCCTAGTAAAGAAAAAAACAGAGCTTTAATTTGCCAAAGGGAATGTAGTAGAACTTCAGAAGATTACAAGCAAAAAACAATAGACAATCCACAAACCAACATTTCCCATAGCTTTGATTATCTACAATAATAGTAGTAATGCACAAAGCCTAGCATCCACCAGGCAATGTAAGAAAAAATTGATGGCGCTTATAGCCCTAGTTTTGTTTATCGGAAACTATTCAATTCACAAAAACATACCTGTAAGAAATGGTTCACAGCTTTTCTAACCACTGCAGGTTCAAGAGGCGGTAACTGCATTTCCAAAGGAATCATATATGTATCACTAAAATGTAACAACAATACACTACACAATATAGGTTATAAACTGAAATGAGAAATCATCCATGGTTCTGACATTTAAAGTTAAATTTCAAAATAGATTTTTTAAGGAGCAACTGGTTTATAATATCCTCCAGTAATGTGGAACAACTTTTAAAAGTTTATCTTTTGCTTTCAATACAATGGAACTCACACTACAAGCATATTTGTGAAGTTCCATCCATGGATAAAAAAAATTAACTGTATCATGCACATTGGGATCCAGCAAAACATGCTATCACTACCTAGTGCAAAAGATATTCGAGTAAAACAAGACTAAACAATAGTCTTATAGGGAATGTACCACTTCACCAGGCTTCCTTTTGCTGATGCGTTCAATGTCTACATGACAAACATTTGCTAGGGCGTGCACTCCTGCATCCTACAAATACAATCATAAGAAACTAAACCAAATTGGTGTCAAGATTCAAGTGAAATAATTAAGTCAAAATATAACAAAAGAGGACATAAGAAAGATCAATTTCACGGGCTCGAGACTAAAATTGCACAATCAAAAAGAATTTAACAGCAGCACATTGTCTTACAGTCCGACTTGAGCAAAAGATTGAGACTGGCTGGCCAATAAATTTATCAAAAGCTTCCTACAAAAACCAAAAATACCCAAAATTACTATGGAATAAAATGAGCATATTCAATGACTCCATAACAACATTCTTCCTGATGAAAATGCACTCGACCCAGAAAATCAATTTCAGCATTCAGAGAACATGACATTTAAAGTTCGAATCTTTTTTACGAAATTAAGGTTAAATTCATCTCTCTAAATTTTCTCATCAGCCAAACAGGAAATTAGACATTACCTGAAGCGCTCCAACAACTGTTCTGCTATTGGGCTGCTGCGGGCAGCCATAGAACCGGGTTCCTATATACTCAACAGCGACCAAGTACCGTTGAAGTCCGTGGTTTTGGCTCATGGGTTGGGCTTCGAAGTGCTGTTGTTCTGTTGCTTCTTCTTCGTCGCAACCTTCAATTTTCTTAATCTTCGAAGGCCTTTGGGAGGACTCGGAACTGACTTCTAGCGAGTTATTGGAATTATCTGACATTGATGTGTTTTCTCTCTAACTTTTTCGCCTTCCAATCAAATATTTAGTGTGGGAGATCGGAGGGTTGGCTTGGCAGGTAGGGTTTAAGGATTCTGGAGGTGCTGTTTGGTTGCAGGTTTTTTGTAGTTCTTTCAAGGAAAAAGAAGTATTATTTATATTTTTTTTTAAAGGGCAAGTTGCAAAGCCACTGTACATTGGCACATTTTGCACAAAATACACGTCAGAGATCAGCTTAAGCAATAAATCCAGTACTACTTACAATTTCGTTAATTTGAATGGAAATATGATGAAATACATAATGTGACGTGCACATGTTGTTTAATTTTTTTAATGACCAAATCTCTTTCTTTTTTCATTCAATATTAAAAATTTCGGTGATCATATAAAATTTTCGGTTGCCGAGATCTGCAAATTTATCGCTGAATTTAATAAAAATCAATTAAATCAAATCAAATCAAACTAAAACCATAAATCAAAATTAAATCAAACCAAAAATATCATATCTAGAAAAAAAAGAAAAAAAAATTGGTTCATGGTCTGTTCATGGGGCTGCCGTCGATCGTGCTTATTCCAGATCGGAGTCGTGATCGGCCATGGGAGAGAGAGAGAGAGAGACGGCTGGTGGGCCATGGGAGAGAGAGAGAGAGACGGCCACAGAGTCGCCGTCCCTCGTCACTGCACAGCTCACGCCGAAGATGGTATGCGCTCGTCGTCGTGTCCGTGCCTTCGTCGGAGCTGTGATCGGCCATGAGAGAGAGAGAGAGAGACAACCACAGAGTCGCCGTCGACGACCCAACTCAGATCGGAGCTGACCGGAGCTAGTGTCTTGCTCGTCGTCGCCGAAAACTGGGAGTGGTGAGCTCTGCCGTTCGTCGTCGTCTCTTTAAGCTCGTCGGAGATGGAGATTGTCTGCTGGCTGTTCATCTTCTTCCTCTTCTTCTTCTCTTTTTTAATTCAAGCTTAAGAACTTGTTTGGCTGTGCTTGTTTTGCTAAACTATGGGTGTTTTAGTCATTTTGTTTACTAGACTAATGGTATTATAACCTAAAATATTTTTTTGCAAGTTTTGGTTGAATTTTTGCTTAAACTGATTCCGAGATGGATTTTGTGCAAAATATGTCAACTACGTAGAAGTTTAGTGCAATTTTTTCTTTTTAAAATGATTAATAGTGCCATTTTAGTTGTTGACGGGTAAATCAATTGAATTGATATTGGAAAATATATATAATAAAAAATCACAACATATTGTCTACTTATGGTGGCGTGTGCTAGGTTGCTGGAGACGTGGGGTCTGCCATGATACTCATGGTAAGTTTGGATTCTATTTTTTAGGCATTGTGCACAGGACCCATTTGATATTTTGAACTTATGTGTGCCCTTCGAGTATTGTTTAAGAAAAATTGTAGTTTCTAAAAGTACTTAACCACTAAGGGTGGCGCAATTGGTTATTCCAATTGTGTGAGTGGGAAGAGGTCTCAGGATCGTTCCCCACTCAACTCATTCTTGGCGGTGGTGTAAGAGAGCAGTTTTGATGCAGTATGGTGCCAAAAGCTCTACGTTAAGGTTAAGAGACAAAGTCTCTTTTCTGAACACTATTTCCTTGTTCAAGCTTTATGTCTTGAAAAAGTTCCTTAAGCCGTCGCAAGATAGGATTTCGGCACCAATCTGTATCAAAAAAAAAAAAAAAAAAAGAGTTCTCACCATTTCAGTTGACATTCTAGTGTCTTGTTGTAGCTTGGAAGGATTAAGTTGTGGAAACTCAGTTGACATTCTAGTATCTTGTTGTGGCTTGGAAGGATTAAGTTGTGGATACTCTTCTAGGCTCCAAGTGTGTGACCTTAAGTGCCTTCTTAGACGCGGTCTCGTTCACAAGCACACCTATGTTCTAAATGGTAAAATGTTAATCATGCTTGAGTCTTCTGCGTTAGATGATTTGTTGAGTTTTGAGTAGCTTAGGTGGCTCATTGCGCATCAAGTTGGAGTCCCAAGAAAAATTCTCGTGCGTTTCGAATCATTATGAAAACGTAGGTGGTCTTAGAGTACATCAGTGGGAGCGAAGAGAGCCCTTGAAAACACGAGAACCAACTGCGCAACGCACCCACCACCTAATCAAGATTCACATTACGGCAAAAATTGTTTTCCTTAACGTTGCCAAGGTCATGCAATGAGTGCAAATCTAATAGGATTAATACACATTTGAATTTCTTGTGTTGAGGTATCACGTCTTCATATTATAACATTCAAGTATCATCGTTAAGCATATCACAATCATATTGACTCGTATAACACAAGAACATGCACGCACAATCAACCAATCATGTTCTCTATCAACCAATCATGTTCTCTAAAATATAACCATAACTTTTTTCTAAATGAAAAGAAAAATAGTATTTTCGAAAATATAGAATTCATTTGAGTAAACCAAAATCCATCACAAAACTACCATAGCAGTATAAACTTTCCGGGTGACCCAACTTCTACTTTGATTAAACTTCCACTTTTAGCAAATCAAATGAAATAAGCTCACTTCACTCCTAAACATACTGAATTGAACTCAATTGCTACTCTGGTAAATTTAAAAAAAAAAAAAAAAAAAAAAACAGTTTCATAGCACAAAGATTTTTTTTTTTTTTTTTGAAAAAGAAAACTAGAATGAACTGATCAAAGAACTACACTTTGTAGATTCAAATGAATGATGATTTGAGGCTGAAAATAGTTGCCTATGGAGAGGCAGCAGCAGCAGATGGAACTTGGTTGTCTACAGGAATCTTTAAAGCATCACTCTTTTCTTCACCAGCATCGTTAAGGGAAAGGTTTTTTGCGAGATTGACCAGAGACGCAGCATCAACGTTCTTCTGCTCAAAACACGAGTATTAGTTGAATAACAGAACCATCATATTGAAAACCAGTATCTTATACAGCAATCATTGTGAACTCTTAAGTCACATGGTGTAATGAACTTACGGGAAGATCAGCATCCTTCTGAACTTCGCTACGTTGAGTTGCTGGCTTGGTGCTCCTTCTGGAATGACTGGACTTCTCCCGAAGTTCATAGAAGTTGAAATCATCCAATAATGATGTTTTGGGGGAATAGTTCTTGAAAATTTTCAGCATCTCCAAACCTTGTTTCAGACCAATCTGCAGCGAAAAAATATGGTAACAGAATCAGTGATAATAACAACCCACATCTCATATTCCAACTAAGTTTCAATGAAAACAGATCTATAGCAATTTTAATCTCACACCCGTGTGTCCACAATTAACAAGATTTCAAAAGATATTAGCATGGGAAACCAAAACTTCGGTCTTGACTTGGTTAAGACCTAGAGTGAAAGAGCTAAATTTGAAGATTTCAGTATTCTTTTCGCTATAACAAAGGCTGCAAAATAAAATAGATATAGATCTAAATTCAGCATTGATTTCCAGTCAGCTACCATTTGGACTAATCGGAACGAAAACAAGAATGAGAATGAGATTCTCATTCCAAAGCCATTCTCATGACTAGAAAATACTAATCCACCTCATTCCCATTCATGACCAAGAAATATAATCCAAACGCTACCTCAGTTTCAACATTCCCTTCACTTGAGAGATATAGAATCCAAGGGCAATATTAACTAACACATGAAAATAGTATAACAAAAGTTGACATTCTACAAATCAAAGGGAAGGACACTGGTCATTTTTATGACTTACAAAACAGCTTACAGAATGGGAACAGAAAATTGTCATTTTTATGACTTACGAAACAGCTTACAGAATGGGAACACAAAAATTGTCTTTAAGAGACCAGATGAGCTCAAAATAAATGAAAACATGAACGAGTATACGTTAAGACTACCTAATCGAAGAAAAATAAGTGAAAGTTAAAACAGGTACCTCCTGAGTGTCCCTGGTATAAGTAACATCCTTATTATCATTGTTCTCAAGGATAATGTGACGCAACTGAGAGTTAGGGATGTCTTTTATCATATGCCATTTCACTGGGAAGAAACCATTCCACTTGTCAAGATGCCAAAAGTCCATGTCTTTGTTAAAATCCACCTTGCCCATCATCTCGGCACACCCTACAAATTGTCCACTCCCATTTACCTGAAATTCCAGAGGTGAGAAAAAACACAGCAGAAACTAATAATCTAGTTATATGCAACGTATTCATACATAACAATAGGTTAATATACAAAGGGTGAGATTCTTCCACAACGAACAACAACAAAAATCATATCTGCGTGGGAAAAAAAAAAGATGCTTCCAACTCACCGAGAAGAAGAGGAAGACTGGGCACTTCGTGCCCTTCTCACTTGCTATTGCCTCTGCATCATGAAATGCAGCATCTAGCTTCCGGTTGCCATTTGCAGTACTTGACCAAACATCATATTTAATGCACTTATGAACATTATCTTCACTGAAGGACTTTATGACATAAAACTTGGCATTTTCATACTCAATTTCAAAATCTGGTAGATTATATTGATCCCTAGAAACTGGAAGCACCAAATCTTTCACAGCTGGTGAGTCTGAAGGAGCACTACTATTATTTGCCCTAGGACCACGGGTTATTTCACTTGACTCTATGTTTCTGCTGGATCTGTCCCTTTGCTTAAATCTATCATTTCCAGTCCAAGTTCTTCCATTTTGTCGATAGTTTAAGGAGCCATTGTGTGGGAAAGAACCTTGCTTCTGGTAATGAAATCCTGGGTGAACTCCCTTCAAGAAGCCAGATGAATAATCAGAAACTGAATGCGGCACCTGAAAACAGTCCAACGTTATTATAGAATAATAAATTAAAAACGTTCTATTTAATCTCAAAAATGCTACCACTCATTGTTATGAACTTCTGATCATCCAAGTTCCATAAATATGCATTACCTTGTTTAGCGGTTTGAGGGGATGTGTACGAGGAATAGGCTTGGAGAATTTTGACACATTTCCATTTGTTTTCATGGAGTTCACGCCATTTGACTTCACAGAAGCATTAGAACCCGGGCCTGATTTTGCTATCCCTAAAGTAGCAGAGTTTCCATTTTGAACATCTCGAAGAAATGCGGAATCCCATGAGTAATAAGGCACAGCTTCCGATCCGTATGAAACAGGGTGCTGAATATATCCTGAGGAAGAAAGGTAAGGTTGTTGACCAACAGTTTGTTCGTCAACACCCGCAAAAGTTCCACTACCATATGGATTATAGCCGGGCAAGTAATAGACCAGTGAACCATCATCTGATTGCATACCCTGGAGAGATTACCAATGAAAAACAGAGCAGTGACCAATTTCAATTAGTCAAGCTGAATTTGTGGTAAAGTGAAGCAGTCATTCATCAAGAGAAAATATCTAAAAATTTCACACATCAACATGCTGGAGGAAATCAACATGAAGTACATGGTAAGAGCAACATACTGTATAAGAACCATCTGCTTGATAATAACCATCCATTTGTGTAAAGTTTCCACCATATCCTGCAAAATGGCACCCAGTTAAAACTTAAAGAAATCTTCTTTTGCACAGTTATATTTGTAAAAAGATCAGTTCCAACACAATAAATCAGATGCAACCATATTTCTGTCACCACCACTTCTGCTATGAAACTCTCTTTATCTGTTACCCAAGCACCACTAACATCACCATACGGTCCATACCCATAAGCATGCATCAATGTTGCACTATCACTACTTATTCTAATACCAACTGCCCCATCTAATTAACACTACTAAGCAAATTAAACAGCTTTTTTGGGCAAAGCCTGGATCGACAAATAACAGTGTAGAGAAATGAAAAGCATTTCAAGTTCAAATATGACAAGATGTTTCCATGTATCATAGCATAGCTATTCATTATGAGGCACATAGCATAAGGTGCTGGTATTTGCCAGACTACCAATTGCAATTTGTCAAAACAGCATGTCTCACATATATATCAGCTCAAGGCACCATAGGAAAAAGAACTATCTGACTATCTAACCTGGGTAGTAATAACTGTTGTAGCAGCTAGTAGGTGGGTAGCAAACACCATGCTCTCCAACTGACTTGTTATCATTCTTGCCTTTGATGCTAGAAGTTGCATCTCCTGATGAGGCTATGGAGAAACTTGTATTGGATGATATTCTATCTTTATCAGATGCCTGCAAAACAAATTATGTACAAGTGAAAACAAGAATAACAAAAGTATACTTCCTTTTGTTCCAAAATGAGTGTCCACTGTACTTTTTGACTAGTTAGTGTTGCATGAGTTACCAACAACGTCCTTCAAATAAGTTACTTAGAAACCCTTGAATTTGTTACATTGTTACACGAGCACATGATGGTATGAGAGGGAAAGCCCAGTATTAACTAACTTATCCCTATTTTTTTAACAAATATCACGAAGTGGAGATTCCTATTGAAATAGAAGTTGTAATAATGAGAACGTTACATTTGATAGCAATTCCAACATGATGAAAGAGCATTCCCAAATGATACTAGGACTAAACTAGGTTGCACAATAAGCAAATCCTGGAGCAGTTATTTAAGATGCAATTCAAATAACTAAAGTTAAAGGTGAACCCTTGGTGAATTTTACACAGCTTGAGAAGGTGTACAGAGCGAGAGCCTATCAATCAAAACTTGGTAATATTTGGCATAAATAAGTTTCATATGTAAACTTCACGAAATGATAAGCCACATAAGTCTGGAAACAAGGGTTCCATAATAAAGTGCATTTGATAGAAAACATAGCTCATGCAGAAACATGGAAGCACCAAGCATGAACACTAAAAGTGAAACAAGATACAATAACAACTGAACAACATACTGAAGACATACCAGATCTTGCTCAGCAAATTCCATACCAGGGTCTGTCTTCACTGGTGCAGCCACATTCTCAGCTGGATCACAAGGTTAAGAGTCAACACCACACAATCCCCAGCCAAATAATAACTTCTAAAAAATAATTTAATCCAATTAATATGAGTATCTTATCCCCACATAAAAAGAAAGTGAAAAGCCTGCATCAATTGGTTAATACAATCAAACAAATTCTAAACAAACAAATTAGGCATACAAAGCTACGATCCAAATTACATGGTAAACTAAGATGGAGATGAACACTAAAAATCATATTAACACATCACTCCAGGAACATTTTAGCCAAAAATCTTACAAAATAACCATTATGTACTAGCGTAAAACCATATATTTTGATCACTATAATGCATTTACCCCTCAGAAAGAAACTGCAGGAAAAAAAAATCAATTGGTTGAAGCAATAAAATAGAATACCCATACCACAATCAAAATTCAAGGATCAACTCAAGCAAAATAATGGTTCAGGTGGTTGCAGATAAGCAAGATAACATATCATCACTACAGAGCATCGTTTAGAATTCAAAGTCCTTAATACTTCATGCACTAGGATAGAGTTTAAAACCCTACACCATCTTTGAGCACTGAAATCTACAACCCAAATCAAAGACCTGATTCTTTCAGCTTGTCAAAGAAGTTTAACTTAGTCTACATGATATAATAACCAAATAAAAGTGGGGCTTCAAACCAGAATAGCACATCCTGCCATCAAAAGCTATTTGTATCACATGTTTGAACAAAAATAACCCAAACCCACAAATTTAGCAGAACTGGAAAGATGCAAGCTTTACAAATAGCACTGAAAAACTTAAACAGTACAAAGAAGAACAAAACATACTTTTCTCGATATCCTTGACGCCAGCCATTGTCAACCCTCAGAACCAAATTCACCCTAATACAAGATAAGAAAGAAAGATAATTTCGTCGATCAGAATATAGTCATAGCAGTGTCTTATGTATGACACTCAAAACACTATTTCCTAAACAAATACCAATAAGAGATTTATATTCCTACATAACTTAGGCTGCTTGTTTTTTAGTGATTTAGTGTTGATATTTATAACAATAAATAATAAAGACCCACCAAAACTGGGTGTTCTACATTATTTAGGAGAATCGATACTTTTCAAAATAAACATAAAAGCAACAAATAAAATAAATAAATAAATCTTTATTTTTCCAGGGAGATTCTTTGCAATGTTTCAACGCAAAATAATTTCCTGACTTTTCAAATTTCCTCTACCACCAATTAATTAAATTTGTAATAAAGAAAAAATAATTTAAAAAACGGAGATATTTTGAGTCACATCCGGAAATTTCAATTAAAAAAAATGTCCACCCTAAAAGCAAACAACACACGATTTTGCCAAAAATAAACATTAAAGTTTGAAATTTTCACATCTGGGCAGTCAACAAATTGGACCAGTGTTCGTCGAAAGCGTCAACTTTCTTTCCCGAACCTTTCTCGGAAACCAAACAGAGCATCAAAACCAATCAACAGAAGAGAAAAGGAGCGAATGTGTACCGATAGGTAAGAGAGGAATTGGGAGTTCGGAACCGGACGGCCCGAGTTGAATCGGGTTCGGATCTGATTCGAACAGGCGCGAATCGGACAGCGACACGAGATTGAGACTGAGACTGAGACACAGAGTGTGTGAGTGAAGACGAAGACGAAGAGGAAGAGGCAGGGTACGGTTGGTTAGGTCATAAGGAAGGATCGGACGGTCAGGATTGGTTCCAATCTTTTGGAGAAATATAATAATGACCGTTGGATTAGGATACGCGGCAAAAATATCAAAGCATAGTGGCAAAAACGCCGATGTTTGGGAAATGAGGCAGATTAGGTACTTGACTAATCTAGTGTCTACCATTTTTTTTTTTAAATTATAAATGTGAATTGGTAAATTAATTGCTAATTATTTTTAGAGGTAATCATAAGTGGACCCCTTATACTTAACACCTTAAGCATTCTGCACCCCTTATGGAGTTTTTTTTTCTCACTTTGAACTACCTTCAGATTTGAAAATTTTATTATGTCACTAACTCAGTTAACTGAAACGTAAAATGGTGAATTTACCATTCTTCTCCATCCTCTTCTTCAAATAAGCCTAGTTACCATTTTTTTTCTCAACTATAGATCTACACAACCAAATTTGAACGACGGTAACCGGAGGAGGTTAGCGACGACACGTCGGAGGACAAAGGAACTGAGGATTACCGATGGGGAGGGTACCACAAGGTTCAGATTGGAGATACGTTCAAGAATGGATTGTTATTTTGTGTTTTGTTCGTGTAGTGTCTTTAATTTTTATGATGTTTCCGGCGAATTCATGAATATTTCGTCGAATCTATGAATTTTCTAGCGAAATTAGGTTGAAGAAGAAGAGTAAAGTGAGATTGAGACACAAGTATGTGCGATTTATTGTTTGTTAGGTTGTGTTTTGTTCATAGAGTGTCTTTTATTTTTATGAATATCCGGCGAGTTTATGAAGTTTTCGGCGAATTCATGAATTTTTTTGGTGAAATTAGGTTGAAAATTAAGAGTAAAGTGAAGAGCATTTTGAAGATTTAAAAAAAAAAGAAAAAAAGATCATGTGATGGGCGCATGACCAAAAATATCATTTTCCATCAAATATAACTGACATAATGAACTCTACAAACCTTATAGTAGTCCAAAATGAAAAAGAAAAATGTAAAGAGTGCCAAATGTAAATTGTGTTAAGTATAAGAGATTAACCTGTAATCACCCCTTATTTTCGACATACTATAAAATTAGATTTTTAAAAAATTTCTCCAAATTTGTAATACATATTATTGAGCAAGAGTTATATCAAAAGAAAACTCCTATATGATATGAGAAAGAAGAGCTATACTTTTCTTCTCTCCTCCATGGATACCTTAGTTGTCGTCTCTTGTTCTTTGTTCAAAAAAAATTCTGGAACCACCTTCTGTCTTTATTGATTGACAGTGGTTTAGTCTTTTTTTAATCGCATCATATATTGAACAAACACATATTCAGTTTGATTAAGTTTGTACTTTCGTTGGATTCATCACCACTACAAGCTTCTCGTATTTGATTTGCTTATAGATGCCTTGTTATCATCTTCACCTTCACTATAAGCTAATTGTGAAAATATGATTACTACAAGTAGATGTATTTTCTTTCTCCGTGCTTTTACGTATAGAATCATATTTTAGTAGTTTCGTTAGTTTTAGGTTTTGTTTGTCTTTTATTATTGAATGTTGTTCCATTGTTTCCACTGGTCAATATTTCAACCAACTATACGACAGTGGGTAGTTCTTATGAACATTTGAGATTTGTGAATCATGTTACTAAGATAGTTGGTTTTATGTCAGGTATCGAGTTTTTAATTTTCTATTAATCTGAATGAAATTGATACTTCATTTAATCGAAAAGAAGAGGCTATGTTTTGGGCTGGCTAGCGGCAAAGATTGACATGCGATTCTCTTTTAGTTGGATGTGGTAGAAGTGACCTCGGATTTAAATGCCGATGTCGAGAGTTTGAGTGGATTCCGCCTCCTCTTCAACGATTGTAAAAACTTGTTTTGTTTTATATATAATTAAATTGTGTATTATTCGCCGGTCTGATAACGAAGGTGCTCATGCATTAGCAAGACACTCCATTTGAGAACAAGTTATTTGATGTGAAGGGGATGCTCTTCTAAGGGCTGTAATGAATATTTTATTTTCTGAATTATAATATATTAGTTGTTTGCTTAAACAAAAAGGTGAATTAATTTATATTTTGTTATGAATATTATTAATAGATGTCCATTCACACAAGCAAGACAAGACACGTTACTTGGAGAATGAGTCTTAAACCCGACGTTACTTGGAGAAGAAGTGTTTTATATTATTTCTTTATAGTAAAGTTTTCTATTATATTGTATTTCCTATTCCTATGTAAGTTGTTACTCTATATAAAGGGTCAACCATTGCACAAATCAATAGAAGAATATATTATTCTTCTCTCCCAAATTTCTGTCTTCTATTACTTCTCGTATTATTTCACAATACGTTATTAGCACGAGCTTCTTATTTGTAGTGTAACACAAGTCTTAGCATATTGTAAATTTATTATTAAAGTTTACAATTTTCTAAGATTAAAGTTGAACCTATATTCATGATTGAAAATTTGAAGAGCAAAAGATGTATTTAGATGAATGTGAAATTCGAAATATTGTAATTCAAAAACATAAAAGGTAAGTTCTTATTTTATTAAGATCTCGTACTGTCAATGACACAAATGGATGTATCATGTATGTATATCTATATGTCTATGTTTTGCAATCTCAATGATAAAAATTATTTAGAACTCTCGTACACTTATTATATGTGTGTGTGTTTGGATC
>JAYMTA010000686.1:0-25234 GCA_036897625.1 Pelargonium cotyledonis
GGCTCCAACGTCTCTCCCATCTCATTCATCCGCCGTTGGAGCTGAAGAGGAAAGATTAGGAGGGTGTGGCCAGATCGGTAATCATTTATTTGATTTTGTATTAGTTTTAGGGATTTAGTTTTGTTTTGTGATTTTGCATTAGTTTTAGGGATTTAGTTTGGTTTCTTGATTTTGTAATCAAGATCTGTAAATTTTTTTTTTTATGGTTCATGTATTCTGCTGTTAATATCTCTGGAAAAAAAATAGCCGTTAAGGCTATTGATCCTTTCTATGTGTACTCTCTTTTATATTGAAGGGTATTTTGGACATTTAAGATCACAAACTGAACTTGTTTATCTCTACTAGAGCTCTACTGGAGCTGGACACCGTTCCAGCTCCGTTAAGTCACGTTTTGGCTAGTTTTGCCAAACAACGGGATCCTACGTGGACAAGTAGTAACTTACCGAAATGCTGATGTGGAACCTCCATTAAGTCACATTCAGTCAAAACAAACAAGCACTTAGTGACATGATAAGACTAAATACCAAAAGTACCATGACAAGAGATGGAAAATAACATAATAAAAAGAACTTACTCTTATAAAATATACATAGTTAACACCTTGCTCAAATCACATGTAGAATACAATTACAAGGTAAATGTGGGCTATGAGATTTTGAAAGAACAATTGGCTAATAATATGGAGCAGTGGCAGAGGAAGTTGAGTAGCATTCCTGAAGATCAAATAACAAACAAGCAGACATGAAAAAGTAATCAACCTAATTAATAACTAATAATTAGTTGGGAACAAAATAATACAACGTGAACAAATAGGATCTAGTCAGTGAAACTTGATGAACAACAACTGAAGAGATCATTCCAATTGGATCTTAAAACAAAACAAAAAAATCTAAATCTATTACCAAGTATTCGCATTACCCATGTTTAGAATAAACCGTACAGAGGAACTAGTGCAAAAATTCTCGTCTACTTCCCTCGATCGATTTGCATCCGATTACAACCATACAATCCTGGTGTTTGAGCAGTTCACTTTGTTTCTCATAATTAATGTCAAACAAGCAAGTATGACTGAATATTTAATGATTGATCTAAAAAACTTATACTATATCCGTTCTAAAATGAGTGTTTTGTTTCTATTTTTTGCAAAAATTAAGAATTACAAGATAATTTAATGTGTTTGTAATATTACCCTCACTTTCTCACATATACCACATGTGCAAATCTGTCCATGTGCATACGTGATGAGGGTAGTATGAGAAAAATTATAATATAATAACCTAAAAATAGAAACATGACACTCATTTTGGGACAAAAAATTTACACAAACATGACACTCATTTTGGGACGGAGTGAGTAGTAAAAACCTGATTAGCAAAGATAAAAAAATGTATAATCTAGAAGAAAAATAAATTAAAACAACACCATTGAAAGATCTGCGTAACAAATTATTTCCTTATAAAAGAGAGTGGACGAGTTCTTATTATTAGGGTTTTTGGTAGTACCCACTTTGGGTTGGTAGTGACAGTGGCAGAGCTTTTAGCGGCGTGTCTTCGGCGGGCAATGGGGCTTTGGGGTAGGAGTGTTTGTGTTTGCTCCGCTATTTTTGCTTCAATGGAGGTTGGAGTGGCTTCTTTTGGTGTTGTTTTGGTGGCGGGGCTTTTCGGTGCTGAGTCGGGGACGGGGTTGGGGCCGAGTGCAGCGTTGCGAGATGATGAATGAAGGAGGGTTTATGGTGCCTTCTTTTCGGAGGAAGGATGATGGCGCCGAGAGATGGATGTAGAACGGGAGGAGAACAGATGGTTGCCGAGGGGGGGCGACTTTTGCAGGGGTAGGACGGTGGCATGGAGAGGCATTGTGGACTGGTGAGGAGTTGTTTGACAATGGGGGTTCAAGGTCTGGGCCGGATATGGGCTTCGAACTCCAGGCCCATAAGGATTATGGTTGATGGAAGTGTCCGCAGCTTCCAGGGTAGAATCAGGTTTCAGAGCTGGTGTGTAGCAAGCAATATGATTCAATTGTGAAGGTGGAAAGTCCGGCTAGTTCGGCATTGCAGGATAAATTGGGGGACAATCAGGCTTTGCCATAAGATCCTAATCTGATTAAAGGCACTCATATGAGTTGTCAAGTATGAACTACTGGTGCATGAAGAGAAACTATTATACACACTAATGTATGCGATCCATTGAAACTTTCGTCTTCCAAACAAAACAAAAATCAATTATCATTGCTGAAAATGTCACATTACATCAGGTTTTACGTTACTGGAAAGAATGAGATTCTCATCGTTATGGCTAAGAGAGATATTAACATGTTTGAAGAAGTGAAAAATTATTTGTAGAAAGAGACCAGCATACTGGTGGATGAGCTCGTTTCTTGATCGATAATAAGCAAAGTAGAAATCCACTTATACTTATATTTGTACTGACTCTGGAAGATGCAATGGAGGTAAGTGGAAACTTTGGGGTCCTCATCGGCTCCGATCTGAAGCGCCATGTGGTGACTCCAATAACCAGTACATGGTGAATCTTTGGGGTACTGTGGAGCAGCTCAAACGGCAAATCGATGAATGCCGTCGGGAACTGAACAATGTTCACCTTTACCGTTTATCATTTAATGGTAAGGTGATGAAAAAGATGAGCTGATGGGAAACTACTATATGGTGAATCATTAAGGCCGTTTTAATGATTTCAACGACATTTTGGACTTTTAGCTGCATTTATTAACTGCAATAAACTTGTCATTAAAAAAAGTATGATTGAATTGCTCAAATAAAGGTCTATTTCACACAATATATGTTCACAATGTAGAGGATGGTTTAGGAAAATGAAGCCCTAACCTATTTATGCTAAAATAACTTACAAAACTGATGGTTAGGATCTAAAGTACAATACTACAATCTATGGTTAAGATTGTGCCTCTAGAAAACTCTAGAAACTCTAAGAAACCATAAATTCTTCCTAACAATTCTAAAAACTTACACAAGATGTAGGAAATACTTTAGGGTTGAGGCTTAGACTTTCATTTTTGAACTCTCATGAATGTTGTCCATTTTGAACATTATAGTCACACGTGTAAGTATTGCAGGTAATCCCCTTTTGTCATCCAAAAATTTGTGTCACGTACACTCAGTCCGTGACACTTAGCTCAATTAGCCTTTGTGGTTTTGTGTTTAACTCAAGCCTTTTATATTTGGTTATTGTAGAAATAAAATCAAAACCGGTTGATTATTAATCGAATTGATTTAATATGGTTTAATTGTAGGCTTCAATCGATTGTGGTTCTTAAAAATCACAAAATCGCATATGACGGTTCAGTTCTTAAATATCTATAGTTTATAAGAAAAATTGTTATTTTTACTGTGTCACAGTGAATCAAATATTGTATTTATTTTAATTTTACTGTTAAGTTTAATAATTAATAAATTAACTCGTCTTTTGCCTAGGGTTTACAGAGTTCCAGTTTTAGCCGCCTCCGGCCGTCCTGCTGTTTTGCCGCCAGGGCTTAGCCCACCTACACCCCATCCCAGCCTTCGCTTTCTCCAGTCCCTGTCCAGATCTCCACGCAGCCTCTATCATCCACCATCGCACCGCCATCGTGACCTCCACGTCGCCTCTATCGTCCACCATCGCACCGCTATCGTCCATCGTCACTCTGCCGCTCCTTCCATATTGTATCCCATAGCTGCCGCCATTGCAGTCCCGCTGCCGGAGACCCTGACCAATAGTTGCCCCAGGTTCCTCGTTGTCATTCGTTGGAGTTGCTTCCCAAAGCCTCTCTTAGAATTTCTGGACCCGAGGATCGGATGTAACATCTTCCCGTTGGAGTCTACATTGCCGTGAGCACAACTTTCTACGTGCATAGTGGCTTTATCCTTGTTTTTTTGTTTTGGATTTTTAGGTTGTTTGTGAGCTTTATGCTCAATTTGTCTAGCAGCATTGTTAGTTTGTCTTTCATTTTTGGAAGTTCTTCCTTGGTAGGAAGTTCCTTGTTCAGTTGGTCTTTGGCTGGTTTGTTTGGGAACACTGTTGTGCGTTCATCAGATGAAGTGAGTAAGAGTGAGTCTGCTTGTTCCACTTTTATAGTATATATGTCAACTAACTATGTGACAGTTGGACGTTCTTTTGAATATTTGGGATCTGCGATTCGAATTCCTGCGGGAGTCGACTCTATTTCAGGTCTTCTCGAATCTGTAAGTCATTTTTATGCTTAATGAATGAAATGTTGCTTGTTTTCAAAAAAATAATAATAAATTACAATTTAATTATATTTATAACCGACTGAATAACAATTAATAAAATTGCAGTAACATCCACTTGGAGATTGACAAGACGACGAATCACCACTTTCGGGTCCTGCAGTCCCCACTTCAGCTCCAAAACAGTTTATTGATTAGTTGGGAACTTGGAATTGCATTGGGCACGCCATAGATTTGAAAATAATGGGCATTAAATAAGGCAGTAGCCCCTAACTAAGTTGTTGTTCTTTTTTTAAATTGTCCGCTAAATTAGCTTATGTATCTTCAACGATTGTTCTTAATTTTATTTATCTTATTATTTTAGCTAATATATAAATCTTGTTTATAAGTTTGCAATTTGCATGAATCATAATAATCAACACCACTAATAATTTTTATTTATTTTAGTGATATTTGTAACGTATAGTAAATATTTTGTATTATACCTTTTTTTATTAAATTAAACCATAATCTCATGTAAATTAGACATATTTAAAATATTAAGTATTTACATAATGTAATTGGATAAGATTGTTTTTATTTATTTTTTAAAAGTCTTTTCCACTGCTAAATAAAGTCAACAAATACTCGCTTCCTTTGACTTACACAGAAAGGTGGTAAAGTCAGAAGAAATGTTGAGGGGTATTTGAGTCATTATGTATTGATGAATTAATAGGCAGCGAGTGTATAAATAGATAGAAAATGTAGGGTTTCATGATTCTCAGTTGAATCCTCATGGAAGATGCGAAATCGAAATCAGGAATGAGGTGCGTTTATGTGCAAACTTCTCTGTGTCTGTGGCGGTTTGATTTTAAAGCTAGAGATAGCAATTGTAAACCCCATTGTGCTGATGGTTCTGGCGATATCGGTGACGGAGTTGTTACTCAGCTGATTGATTTCCGGGAAGCGGGAGTGCCGTTGGGTGCTGGTGGTTTTGTTTTCAATTCCGAGTTGTTCTTCGTTGGTGGCGAAGCGATCAAGAGCGATACTCCTTGGGTCAGACTCCGTCTTCGTGGATCCTTTGATGATGACGATGAGTTCAACGCCATTTACGGTTTCGACCGAATCTTTGACAGCAAAGAAAGCGCCGATCGTGCTCGTGAAGCGTCCCATGATTGCTTAGGTTATCTTAAACTTCCTCGCAGCGCACTCAACAAGCGGGTCTTCGTGTTGAATCAGTTCTATGATTCGAATTCAGAACCTCTAGTTCCATCCATCACCATTTTACCGCCTGAATGTCAATCTCAGGGACCCAAGACTCGGCCTTTTGTGGTTCCATTCAAGAAAGGAGACAAAACTTTGATTTATGTGGTTGGGCGTAGGCCTATTTTTTACGAGCACTGTGTTCCTGAACCCACTTTTGAAGTATTTGATCCTGACCACAATTCTTGGGAGACACTCGAACAACCACCCCAAAATTCTGTAGTTGCCTTTGAATTCTGTGGCAAGATTATCCTATTTTCTCCGACCAGTGAACTGTGTTTCGATATTGAGACCAAGGAGTGGCAATATTTGGGTTTGTTTTGTTATGAACCATTTATACCTAGTTGCATGATCAACGTGTGTGGTGATATCTACCTTGGCTGCGGAGGCCGTTCTCTTGGGGCCTATCAGTTAGGTCCTGACAACAAAATTAGAGACCAGGGCATTCAACTCTTGTCTGAGAGCTTTGATGATCGTTGGCACTATAATGCAAATTCCACACTTTGCAACTTGGGCGATGGACATGTTCTATCTGTTTTCACTTCTATGGATTTCAGTACCAATCTTCTTAGTTTTCTTTGTGTTAGGTTTCGGATTTCCTTAATGACAGAAGAGGAAAGAAAAGATAATTTTGAGACAGATTATGATGAGACAGAGTGCATTCCCTACTGTCCCGATCCTTTTGTGTCCTTTAAATTTATTGATTCTCACCAAGGGAAGATTGAATATGAGATTGACTATGAGGCAGACCCTTTGATGTATAACGCAGAGATTCTTAATGCCTATCTGCTCTAGGTAAGTTCCTTTCCTTGTTACTCCTGTAACTTTGCTTTGCTTTTCTGTTTATAAGCTTGGTTTATATGGTAATAATTATCCATTTGAACTGCGTATTATTTTTTGGCTGCCTATTATGCTGAAGGCGTAACTACTTGCCTCTCGTTGTTGTTATTCTACTCCTCATCTTTGTTCTTTTCATCAAGCCGATTCATACTATCCAACCGGACACATTCGCAAACCCTATTCTTTCCTTAGCGCCGCATGTTGTGAATTGATTCTAGTAGAACTCATGATTACCGACTTTTTGTTGGGGTGATTTTAAAATCAGGAGTGAGTTGCTTTCTTGAGTCACTACAGTATCATTTTCAATTACTCCCAACCTCCCAATACAAGTCATTTTTTTCTTGCATTTTTTTTTATGTCCTAAAATGAGTGTTCTCTTTGTGAGTTTAGTTCTTGAAACTTGAAGTCTAGCTAGATTTAATCATCTTTACATGACGTGCCATTGCCTAGCCTTTTGTTGTTGACATTGTGTGTGGGATAGGGGGATGTTCGCGATGGAACTTTTAGTGTGTGAACTTATGTTCCCCAGAAATGATTCAAATGTGTATACATGGTTTCCAGTAACTTCATATCATGAAACTGGATATTTATTTTAGCTTTTACTCGCTATTGGCAATTTTTTGCTTATATACAATCATTATTACTACGTATTTACTAAGTCTAAATGGGTTTATACTCTGATATATTTCAAATGATAAAAAGAAAATATATTGGTCATGATAACTTCATGTATATCTTGAGAAAGAAAGCAGGAGCTATCTATATATGGTATTATTCTCTGCGAGAATGCCTGCAACAAAGAAGCATTTGATGTTACACGTTGCTCGGACATGAGATTGTCTCTTCGAACAATGAAGCATTTGGGGTCCCTGAATTGAATTAATACTTATAGCCTATGTCCTGACTTTGACCAGAGTGTTTAGTATTTGCAGAAGCCTAGCAGGAGTGATGGGTATGTAAACCTCTTCTCTTGGGCTTGGCCTGAATGCTTCATTGTTCGATTTTGATGCTCTGTGCTAAGCATGAGATTTTTCGATTTTGATACTATGTACTAAGCACGAGGAGGCGTGCTCCATTTTGTGATGTATATGCAAGCATGAGGTGAAGAGCTCGTTGCTCATCCATTGCCATGAAAGTTACGTACTCTTCATATTACAAAACATGAGGCGTGAAGTGTCTGCCAACATAGGTGATTGTTAGGTGCTTCATAATCCTATAAATAGGTAGTAGAGTCAAATGCACATAGGTGATTGTCAGGTGCTTCATAATCCTATAAATAGCTGCAGAATCAATTGTATATGTGGTGCTTAGATTTCTTAGTTTTGTTTACAAAGAACATATGAAATGAAAGAACCATCTTCTCATATTTATTTCCATCCTGGCAGAGTACTTAGCCATTTCCTCAAAAAGGCTTACTTAGCTTAACAGAAGTAGGGCGTTTTGCCAAAACTCATGGGGTTCAATTCATCGCCCTGGGCTCCCTTGAGAATCTCACTACGTTTTGAACATCGAACACACTCCAATCGACGTGCACTCCAACCGACGTTCTTGAAACCTTAGGATACTACTACGTGCGGTAAAGGCTTCTAAGGGCATTAGAGAGCCCAAAGCACATTCGGCGAGAAAGAGCAATGCGTCCAGTGAGGTGACGCCTCGTCGGATGACTCTCAAGCTCCCAACCGGGCCAACCAGACAACTAGACCGTCCAGACCATCAGAACATCTAGATGGTCGACGATGATCATGTGAAAACAAGCTCTAGTAGGATAGGCCTGAAATGTTGGAAGTCGAGCGAGGTGGAGTTCACATCCAAACAACTTTTAGTGTAAAATGTATATAAACATTGAGCTGCACGAGGAAAGTAGATGACCCAAACAAGCACTTAGTATCATTCAAACAATTATTGCAAAGCGAAGCAATCAATGAATATTTGGTGAGACGAGAAACAATGAAGATGTTTTGTTCATTTCCTTCATTTTGTTTTTCTCTTTTCCCAGGTTTCCAAGTTCCAACATACTTATCAATGCTTTTTCACTACAAGATGGATACATGGGATTCTTTCCTCGAAACATTTTCCAACGTAGTTTAAACCTTTTATCCCGCGTAAAAATAGTTATAGCAATTTTGAGCAAACGGTTAAAGTGGCTTATAACAGACGAAATTTGGTATGAGATGCAATTCTAGCCGTGTATGTTCCATTGAAGATTGATCCATCGCATTTCTCTACGTACACATGCATGCATGCTTGAGCTAAAATCCATGAAATATTATATAAAATTCACATTAAGTGCTCATCAGAGAGACCAAGTTGTATCCAGCATCATCAGATACCAACAATGCCAGTTCCAGTTCTAAATAGTGAAGCAAGTGAAATGAAACAAAGCACTTTTCTGATAACTTTATGCTATAAAACTTTAATTAAATAAATATAATGCAATCCTTCAACTTGACTCAAAACATCACAAAAAAACTTGTGTTTTTTCTTTAATTTTTCACGAATCCAAGTGATGGAAAAAGGGGTGGCATGAATAAATTAAATGTCTACACAAAAGACCAGTTGATGAAAGAGAAGGCAAGACAATGGACACTGTTCTCTTCTGTGGTGTGCACTTTCCATGCAATGGCTTGCTCGTAGGAGATGTGGCGCCCCATTGTCGACATGCAGATTCCAGCCGGCAGGTAAGCAAATCCCTGTTAAAACGTCAGAGTAAGCACATGCAAGTACACGAGATGAAAAACAAATAGACTATATTTTCAACAGGAACCTGTTCCATTAATTTGGCAAAGTCAGCACATAATGCCTTGCGTCCCGACTCATCAAAGATTTTATCCAAGGTGATGTCTTGGAGAGCCACTAGAGTTGTCTCTAACATGTCAAGCCCTGCTTGGTTTGCGAAGACAAAAACTGGCTGCGACTGCAACGAGGCCAACCATATTATTTTAGGACTTAAATATACTATAATCGCAAGAGAACTTGTTATTTGCAAATTGGGCGAAGTGTTCTTATGGAATAGTAATTATACCTTCAAGGAGCAGCATAAAATGGCATCCTGGTGCTGCCAGAGATGTTTCAACATTATATCACCAGCCAAAGAATCGGATGATTCGGATCTTAGCAAATTTGTCCCTAAATAGTAACTGAGTAAATGGTAAAAAAGAAGGATAATTAGCAAGTCGGTCCAACAACAAATCATAAAATAAGATATATTTAGAAAGAAATTATTATGGGGTGAACTATCATAATGACGGTCACAAATTAGCATGAAGCAATCCTCAAAATGCAGACCAAGAGAACAATTAATGTGGAATGCAAATCTAGTTTACCTATAACTTTGGCATATCCAGTTAGATAATGTGAGGGCTTCAGGAGAGCCAGGTGAAAACTTTGGACCCATAGTAGGGCTCAATCCGGACGGAGATATGGCCATGGCAACTCTCTGCACAGAGGAAACGACACTACGTACATACTGGCGTGCCATGGTTGCCACATTCTCTTGCAAATTACTTTCAAAAGGGAACTGGAAGGCAATAGTCAGAACTGATCGCATGTTGTGAGCCGATGACGAATCTCCTGCAGCGTCGTTTGTTGCAGGACCCACTTCAAGACTGGATGTCAGATCCAGGGTTCGATGTGTGATCAATTTATCCTGTGCATCACTCTGCATGGCAATAAACATCACTACACTGGAGGAAGACAATGGCTAGAAAACTAGTTTATCAAACTGGATACACATCTTTGCCCAGCATTTAAAGACAGAAACTAGATATGAGATGTATTTTCTTTTACAGCTAACGCTATTTCTAGTCATAAAGTCATGATGTAGAACCATAATTAAGATGGAAAATGAAGTACTGAAAATGTGCCGTTAAACTCAACTGATTTTGATTCCAATGGTATTATGCGGAAACCAGAGGGTAGTAGTGGAGCATCATCAGGAAACATTTCATCAATTGGAGCAAAAACAAGTTCAGAACAGGCTCCCACGGCATTTTCATCAATTCCACTACATATCTGCCAAAGTTGAGATGATTAGGAAAAGCACAAAAAAGGCATGAAATTCATAAACATAAATATGATATTAAAAAGCACCTGCAGGAGATGAATATCCCTCGATACGAATGTATCTTCTTGAGCAAGAGAATGGCCCTCTAGCCGAATAACTTCAATCAACTGGGAAATACAACGACAATGAGGGTTAAGTACTATATAAGAATAATACACCCACGTAGATCTAAACCAACATAAAGTGTAAGGCTTTCGTCAAGTGAAGGCAAAATTTAAACTCATTTAAGGAAAAGGGGAAAAATATATTGAGGCAACAAGGAACTAATCCTTGGATACCTTTAACACTTGAAGCAAAATAGGAAAAAGTTAACAACAGATAGATGGATTATAACAAATTGAGATTCACATGATTGCCTATTAAAAAATAGCACTCATAAGAGAAGAAAAAGAAAAGACGTACTACCGAATGACATACCTCTTCATGTTCAATTGTGTGGCCAAGTGGCATGATGGTTTGGCTTCCAGTGAACCGTGTGGGTCTCATCCCAGGATATGAATATGTACCAGCTTTTAACGATTGAGCAGAATATGCATCAACATTAAAATCAGCCCATTCTGAACGGTGCTCCCTCAGGAAACGAACCAGCACTGCCGGAGGGACATTCTAGCAAGGAAAAAAAAAAGAATTAGGACAGTCCCACAAACTCAAAGCCTAGAGATGTTGGATCAACTAAGCCCCTTTCAGCATACACAAACATCAGAGATCAAACTGATAACCAGCATACTAATTTCAACAATATAAGGTTTAACATTGCACAATTAAGAGTGAACTATAATAAAAAAACTATTTCAGTTACTCAACAGGGGGGTCCTATAGAGTGATGGGCGATGTTGAATCCACGAAACAAATCTACAATCTATTTAGTGAAGAATTTCAAAATAGGGTTCAATTTTTTTGCACAATATCAGGGCTAAAGATCAACTGATAGCCAATGAATACTAAAAAACAATTGTAAGGGAAATTTTACACTCATAATGGCAGTTTAAGAACTCACTTGAAGTAGCATGGAAGCCTTGGCACATAGAATCCCTCCGAGGAATCCAGTAGGATTAGAGGTAGAACTTAAATTCTTTGAGGAATTAACTCCAATTATTACATCATCTGCCCCATCACAATTCATTAATGACCAGCCATCATCATTAAACCCACTGATGGCATCATTGAAGCCTCTGCAAGAAAATGACATACACAATTGATTTCAAATCTAGAAATATTGAACCAGGTGAGCGTGAACATGAATATAGTCAAAGAGAATAAGAGAAACCAATAAACCAAGACCATCCAACTACCTGCTCAATCTTTGGCTAAAAGTTCTGAGAACAGCAGGCTGCCGGCCCAAACCATATACCACCTCACCACTTGTCTCCTGAGCTATTTGCCTGATGTAGCGCAGTGCCTGCGACGAAAAAGATTGATCAGTCGCCCATTTCAGTAGTAGGATATTGGCTACTAAAGTAGAACTTAACTCCAAATTCAGTAACCCCAACTATATCACATACACAACGAGAATAGAAACTCACTCACCGAAATAGTCATTTTCTGGGCCACTACTTTTGATGATTCATAAAGAGGTCTCAGAACTTCGGGGACACTCCATGCCTGTAGTAAGATGGATGCAAGCTTTATAAATTCATGTTCTCAAGAAAGGATTCATTTCAGATGCTATATCTTAGAAGCCAAACCTCAAGATTTAGGTGGTCAACAATATGTATTATTGACCCTCCACCCTCACAGGGCCTTATAAGATAGCCAGAAGGAAGCATTTCGGCTCTCACAAACTGAGAAGCTGCTGCTGCATTTGGGCCGGCACCAGAACCAGAAAGGGATCTCTCACAGACCTACACATTTATACATCAGAAATATAAGCATCATATTAAAGATGCACTCTTTAGAACACGGTGCTATATACCAACCCCTGTGCTAAAAGTTCGGCAAATTAGATATCAATTTTCATTCATTGACATTTGGCAAGACAACGATAGAAAAGGAAATGACTTCTTAAATTCAGATATTTTCCTTTTTTCTTCTTTCTTTTTATTTATTTCAAGATATTGGGATATTCTAAAAGGAAGTACAGTGGTAAATGTAGGAGAACAAAGGAAAAACATACCACTAGACTGCCGTTGTCTAGACTCGTAGTGTATCTTAGAGTCCAGAAATCCCTTGCAGGAGCCAAAGTAGTTGGAGCAAATGTCTGCAGCAAACTCCATTTAATTTAATGCTCTCAATAAATACATATCAAAAGAAAACAGCATAAATGTAAAGAAGGCTTCGGTAATTCAAGCTAACCTGTGTATATACAAGTTCAATGATCCCTCCATTTCCAGCAGGAAACATGGTAAAAACTTCAAGGCTCCGACAATCACGAAACCAAGAAGGACGATCTTTAAGGATCTCTGAAATCTGTCAATTTATAATAAAAACAGATGCATCCATATCAAAAGAGCCAAACATTGATTGGAAAGAAGCATCTCAAACTGTCCATAGAAACTAGCCTACACACCTTTGTTGGTTCTAAACTCACAAGACCGCAGGCTCGAGCTGCCACCCCACTGCAACTTTGTGAAATGGCAAAGATACCAACCGAATCCGGACCAGGCTGAAATGAAGTTAAAAATAAGCTCGGTATGAATTGGCCTAGTGGGTAAGTACTACTAGATGAGTACACAAAATTGAACAACGAAAACACATATATCGTAAGAGAATCAAAACCTTCATCCCAGGCATCTGGACCCAATCGACAGCAGTTCCTGTAGCCTTTGAAAGGAACTCTGCCAAGGTCTCCTCTGCAATAGAGAGAAGTCTGCCCACAATAATATTCAAATCAGATCAGAAACAGAAAACGATTTACAGTACTAGAGGAATTTAACACAGATAGTAAATAGCCTTTGAGCGTTACCCAGCAGGGTTATTGGCATCTCTCAAAGAATGCTGAGGAGTGGTAACCACAGAATCGCAGCTTGCATCAGTAGTTGCCGCTGATGCCTGAAGAAAAATCAATCACAAATTAGAATTCATGTCAAATGATCTCAACTGCAGTTGGTACTAACATCCCTAAGATGTCTCAATTTGGCATTAACCATATTCAGTAAAGAAAACCCCTAAAAGAACAAGTTAACCAAAGATGATAAGTATGCTACTTGAATAATAAGACAAACAGAAAATCATAGACCAATACATAACTACCATACAAGATCAAAGATGATGTGGAACAAGGAAATGTAAAGATTTGATGGTCTACAAGTAAAACACAGAATCCGACCATAATTCTTTCTGATTTTACAGTGACAAACTCATAAGTAGAAAGAGATCCACAAACATAAAAAGAAAACCTAAGGGAGTACAGACTCACAGATTGCAATTGCTGCCTCATATACCCATTCTCACAAACCAACTGTGACACCTGTTTCTGCAGGCGATCATTCTCCTCCATCAACAGCTTGTTCATAGCAGTCAATTTCCTATTTACAGTCTGGAGTCTTGATGCCTCTTTCCTCTGCTTCTCTCGACACCTGCAAAGCCAAACACACCATTATAATTCACCAAACAAACAACCCAATTGAAAAGCCTTCATTTTTCTTAATCACTATTCAGCAAAAGACAAAACCCATAACCACAAATCATCACACCTAGACAGACACATTAATTGTGTTCAAAACTCGACCCATAACCACAAAGCTAAGATTTTGAGCTCAAAACAAAGCAAGAAGAGGTCAAATAACGTTGGGTATGGAGATTTTCTAAAACAATACCTTCTGTTCTGAAACCAGACTTTGATCTGCTTAGGCTCGATGTTGGAAAGAATGGGGCACTCCCGGATCAGTTGCTGCCGGCGCATAGAACTAGGTTTAGGACACTCGGCGTAGACTCGCTCCAGAGCTTCGACCTGCTCGGCGGTGTACCGGACGTACTTTCCGGTGGCATCAAGATGCTTGGTGATGCTCCCGCCGCTGCTGCTCTCTCTGTGATGCGCCACCGCCATCGCCATTTCTTCACCCAGAAACCGAAAGAACTCAAAAACCCAGAAAAGGAGCAGTTTTCGGAGAGCTAGTTGCTCTGTGTCGTATTAAGAGAAATGAATTTATAGCGAGAGACGAGAAACGGACAGGCTCGATTAGTGCTCCCAAAAGATTCCTGGTGACGGTGTGTTGTATGGCGTGAGCAACTCTTGGAGCTCGTTGGACCAAGGTAAATGACAAACGTTTTCAGCGAGGTTTTTGCTAGATACAGACACTAGAGACTTTTATTTTTTCAGAAACTTCCGTTATTGGTAGAGTAGATGATGATTTGATATCAAGAACTGCCCTCTTTTCTCCTTATCTCTTACCTAAACAAAACAAAACAGTCTCGAAAATGTCCAAAAACGAAACATTTCTTAATTTTCTCGAACCCAAACACTCTCTATTCAAAAACCCAGTAGAGCTTCAATCAGGGATGCTCCCAGAACTTCCTGGAGAAAGTGAAAGGCCTATGACTACTCAGTTTGTGGTGTTGAGGCATTGGAAGATAGCAACAGAGAGAAGCAGAGAAACCCAAATCATGGCTTGATAAATACTATGATCTTCTTGTGGTTGTCAATGGAAGAAGAAGAAGGAGAATAAGAAGAAGCTGTATTTATTAATCATGTATCAGAATACATAAACAGAGAGAAGAGGAAGAGGGAAAAGAACAGGGAGGCTACGGAAAACAGAGGAGCAGAGAACAGAACTTCTCTATGAGCTGATCTGATACAGTGTCAATGAATAAAATATGAATAATATAAATAAAAAGAGGTTCAATTTGCACGTTAATCGAGGAAGTTGGAGCAACAGTGCAGTGTTGGGTTGTTTATTTCTTTTTCTTTTCTTCAAAAAAAAACAGAGATTTCGGCGCATTTACGCGGTTGTCCCTATTGTTTGTTCAAAATGACACGCTAGCCCCCAGCACCACCACCAGTACTGATGAATCTGAACTCAAATGTCACGTCTCTCTCTGCTAATTTCTCAGTAACTAATGAATCAACCAACCATAAGTTACAGTTGTTTGTGCTCTGCTCAAGAGAAACAGTAACAATGGTGTTTTGGTCAAATCGTTTCTGGTCTCTGTTAATGAAAGTTGAAAACAGTAATGAGTTTCATGATCAGTCAAACATGCATAACAGTGACGCAACAACACAACCCAGAAAGTTTCAAGCTTGAAGATGAAGATGAAGACCAATTAAGTGCAGTTTGATTACAAATTCTCTTAACTTGACTTTGACCCATTTGATTGAATAGTAACAACCATTTCCTCGTTGCATTTCGACTGTTGTTTCCTCTTTGGTTGGGTCAGTTTGACACTCCTTGGTTGTTCGGTCTTTTTGTTGACGTTTTTTGTCTAACAATCACTTAAATGGGTGCTCAGTTAAACATTTTGTTGAAAAGAGAAATACAAACTATTAGAAAACAAAGGCCTAGAAAAATGGTTTAAAGTTCTCAACCACTAGTGTGTACTGGCTAAAAAATTTCATGATGTAAGCAAAAATATACCTGTTTTATTTGTGAGTTTGACAATCTGAATCGATTCAAAGTCTGAACTGACGCTAATATATCCCTTAAAACTCGGACAAAAATGACTCATTATTATACAAGGTCTCAGCATACATGACACCAACAATTTTATTATTACAAGCATGTCTTTGAAATAGGTTGTGGCATGCGCATATCCTATATATACGGGGATTGTTTTTCCAGTCACTGTCTTCAAAATTAGCTGCTTGCCGTGTGTTTATCCATTATTTGATGATTTCAGTGACCACATTTGGCCTATAACAACTACCCTATAAGTGCATGTAAGGACACTCTTGTAATGCTTATTTCAAGTTATTTTGTTTTATCAACCCGCTTGCTCCGCAAACATCTCAGCATCACCTACTTGAGTCGTGGTGATGCTAGTGTATGTGAAGACCTCGTAGTTGAAAATATTTATAGAACTAGTTTCTTTGATTTTGATTGATGGAAAACATTTAAATACATAAAATATAGGCATGGGTGATCTAAGTAGATCTTTTGGACTAAATCGTGTGAACCTCGAGTCGTTTGATGAGTCGTGTGGATTGTGGGTTGAACTGTATGTTTCATGTTTTAAATTAGTCCACATCAGATCGAGAATATGCAAATTTGGGAAAGTCAGACGAAAATGAACAGTCTGGCTTGGATGCGGCCACGTCCATGTGCCACATTAGGTCGGTTCAATGTTATTTTTGCATATTTTCGCCTATATTCTTACTAAGAGATGTTCATATGGATATTCATATATTGAAATTTTGAATTCTTCAAATACTTAATAGTCATTATTTTTTAATAAGACTCAAATCTCAACTTTGGGGGTCGACATATGTTTCAAGCGAACTCATGAGAAATGTGCAAGTGTAATAGGGGGCATAATAGTAAGAAGATGTATGATGCAACCTAAGGATTCATCCAAAGTTCATATCGTAGATACAACAAATCATGTATTCATAAAAGTAACACTTTAAATCATAAAATAAAATGACGCACACGAGACTTGTCTAATTAAAATGTAATCGAATATCAACGAGATAATGGCTTGTGGGTCAATTCCTAACTCAAATCGCCCTTAAGCGGATCCTGCTAACACCTTCTCGACTTCAACAATTTAATCCGAACAAATTTAGTCTCTTCCACAGTAGGTAATAGTAATATGAAGAAGAAAAAAGAAGATGGCAATGTGGAGAATAAGAAGAAAGGAAAAGGACAAAAGTGGGAAGCAGAGATATGGTAGGCGGTTTCTTAATTCCAGACCAGAGTGTTATTTAAGTGGAAAAGAAATCAAAAGGTGTCTTTCTTTATTTTTATTTTTATTATTTAAATATAAATCGGGCGGGCGGGCGCGATCCGTCGGCGCACATTAGCCATGGTCGGTATTCAATTATTTTATTTATTTATAGATAATATAAAAACCCCGTGATGACGTGTCAAAATGTGTAGCTTTTGGCATGCGTGAAAAGTAAAGTCACGTGGTGACCACCGCAGAGGAGAGCCATATCTGCCTGTCTCTCCATTCTGAGAATAACACATTATTTTGTGTTCGCAATTTTGCATCTCAAGCAACATTTTTATTTTATTTTATTTTATTTTTTGTATTTTCTTATGAAGTTAAATACAATCTTTTTCACACAATCATTGTATTGAATTCTTTTATTTTATTTTATACTTCCATGTTTGTGTTGGCTACAATCGTGTGCACATGACTCCACCGCAAGAATCTGCGACTGCATGCATCACATTCTGATGTATAAATATCAAATCAAAAATGGTGTGCTGTCGTGCTAGGAATTGAATGCTAACTTATGACTGTAAACTCTTATTAATGTTTTTTTTTCGGGTTTATATATATCTATACGCATATATATTTAATGTAGTCTGACGTGAATTAATAACGACCACATATCTCCTAAATTGAAAAGAGATGAGGTGAAACTCGAACAAGTTTGAAGAGATAAAAAATAATCATGTGGCTGAATATATGTTACGTCAACCTATATACATTATACGTGCATGTAAATACATGCAAGGCCCTCTTCCTTAATATTATGTCTTAAAATATACATTTCATTTTTAAAATAAAAGTTGCAATATATTAATTTGTAACTAACAATTAAAAAGATAAATAGTAAACTGACATGTGATGTGTGAGCGTTACATCGATACTTTAGTGAAGATAAAAACTCTAAAAAACTTGAGTAGCGGTAGATGACATCTGTTGTATCATTCATTCAATACATAATATATTTTCAAAATCACAATAAGCATGCGACAATAAAAAAAAAATATTTGAGCAACATAAATTCAATTAAAACTACCAAATTTAGTAGAGATGGATCTTATTTTAGTGCATAAGCTTATAAAGTCCACATAAATGTCCAAACAAGTTCATGAACTCTCAAATTTAAATCAACCAAATCAATTCAATCACCACCTTTTATGTTGTTTAGCAAGAGAATTGAATTTTATGAACCTATCATTTTCAACAGGTTTCACATAAATCCAACACATTATGCATATCAAATACAATATATATAGAGATGATATAAAGATGTACAATGAATGGGGTATGATGAGAAATAAGAAAGTCAAATGGGTACATATTTATTTATCTTTTGTAAAGTTTAGGGAGTGATGGAATTAACATCCTTCCACTTTGTCTCCTCAAAATATTATTTAGTTTCTTCACCAATATTGGGTGTGGTTTTGCTTTTTCTCTTAGCAAAGGAATATAAGCCTCCTTTTGGGCCCCATCATCATTTCAATCAAAGCCCATCTCCATCTCTCAATACACAAAGAAATGTGAAAACATTTTGTTCAGTATAAATCAATAGAATGCTGAAGTGTCATTGCTTTGAGTTGATGGTGTCATTGAAGTGGAGACTAGACCCCACACCCAAAACCCTAGTGAGCCCACCAATCCATTGCTTGCTTGTTTGGCACACCAACACAACTTGCAATCTTTATTTTAGTGTCACAAACAAGAAGAACAAGTGTTCCCTTCACTCCCTCTTTTCTTTACTTCTTTCAACATCATTTCACCATCCCATGCTTCTCTTCTTTTCACCAACAAAAAGCTTTATCCCACAATTGGATGAAAAAGAAAAGGAGGGATTGAGTTGAGATTTGTGTTCATTCGCTATCAGTCGGTGACACCGTTTTCATGTAGCTTACTTGACTTCATACTTCAAAATCTAAACATACTTTTTTAACTGTTGAACGCGGTTTAGTGTGAGGTTAAATTAGTCAATAACGTGATTAACAATTTTTGACTTGCGATACAATATTAATATAGGACGTTGAGTGGAGAGTGATAATTTGGTACAAAAATGTGATTAGGAGATTTAAATTGGGTGGTTAGGGACAATGTGTTGGGTGGTAATTGGTTGTGGCGTTTCTTTTGGGAAAAGTGTCCCTAATCACGCAAGATTTGGAAAGGAAAGGTTGGGCGATTGAGTGAGTGGAGGACCCCTGAAAATGAGGTGCTGAATGGGCTGCTACTACTGCAACCATCAGTATCATTTTATGGCCCTAACAAATCTACTACAACTACTAGTGTATTTCCTACTATTTGGACCACTTCATTTGTATCTTTCCACTAATCTTTTGCTTGACAAGTAATATAGAGTCTCGTCAAAACAATTGATGGTCGACACTTAGTCAAGATAAAAAATGAAGTGAAATGATCAAACGAGTACAAATTCATGAAAACGGTTATGAGTGACAGTTCATGAAATAATATATTATCGTTGATTTGACTGAATCTTAGTTAATACAAAGCAGGTTGACATTCTCAAACAAAATACTTTCAAAAAGAAAGTTCAAATAGTTATGACACAACAACGATACATCTCTAACATGATTTTCCTATCCACGCTTACATTAATTTTCAGAATATACATGTTTTCGTTTTTAACGGTCAGCTCTATACATTAAAAAATAAGAGATTTTCAAATGTAAGAAACGTCGTCACAATTGAATCTCAAATGATTATTTGATTTCTTAATATCATAATATTTAAATGTGTTTATATTTTTTGTTTGGTTAAAAGTTTGAAATGATTCATGTGATAAAGGACAGAATGTGGTTTGAATATGAAAAAAAATGAGGAGTTATAGCTAAATAGATGAAAAGCATTAATTAGGAGGCAGAGGCAGAGGCAGAGGTTTCAATAATATGATGCTCCATTGTGAATGTGATGTTCCTTTTATTTATAGAAAAAAGGAGGACTTGTTGCTTTGCTTCATCATCACTTCTAGATTTCAGGCTTTGTGGTCAATTTAGCCTGTCCCAAGTCTCAAGTCTGGTCTCTCTCATTCCATTCACCACAGTCACTACCTTAGTGCCCTGTGGGTCTCACCAGTTTCTAAGAGTTGAATTTTTTTTTTTTCTCCAACTCTTGTGCTGGGAATGGGATGGGAGGATCATATTCATGTTTTGGTAGTTAAGTTTTGTGCTCTTTTCAGTCCTATCATATCTGTTTTTGTCAACCTTTTCATTTCAAAACAAAACCTCTTTTTCATTTTTAGTCTTTTGAGTAATAGTAAGGTCCAAAGGTAGACTTAGTTGAGAGCGTTACTATTAATATGTGCAAAACGTGCAACTTTTTATACCTTTTGATTGAGAATGAACCAATTTTTTATACTTTATATTTTATAATGCAACACATGTGTTTCCCGTCAATTCAGCTCTTGAAAATATTAAGTAAATAACATGTACAACTTCTAGGGGTTGCCAATGAGAAACAAAGAAACATAGAAACCAGAAGAAAGAAAAGAACAAGCGAACGGTGAGATTGACGAACATGCTATCGTCGTCGAGAGTCGCAAATCAAAATTGGCGAGAGAATCGTTGCTAAGAAACTTATTTATTGATGAAATTATGATTTATTTAAATTTTATTATAGCATGTAACCTTCAAAATGATTGGAACAACTTTGTTTAGAAGATGCTGGAATCATTAGTGCCTAGCAGTTTTTCATAGATCGATATTTACTCTAAGTCCCTAAAAAATTAGCATAGTGATAAATGAAATGAATAAATCGGTTGAATTACGTACACTTGCTAAATTATGGAAAAAAAACGAGAGCTATCCCGTGATGTAGATAATAGAAATAATCAATGGTATTTTGGTGCATTAGCAAAAGAGAATTTGGTGTTGGATTATATTTCACTCTTAGTTTATAGTACCATATGGTGATTACACTTTGAAGTTTGAATAACTCCAGAAATAGCATCATTGCAGACATAAATTGATGGATGATTGGCAAAGAAACAAACAAAGACTAACCTAATTACTCATGTTGTAAGAGAAACAAAGAAGACTGGTACAATCATATACTGGTCACTTTCTGAAGCTGACCCAAATTTAAGGAAAAAAGATCAAAATAAATAAATAAATATCTGATTTTCTCATCAACCACATGGTTGTAATCATTTTGTACCATTGTTAATGTTTTTTTAAGGCTACCAGAAGATCCAAAGAAGAAAGCAGCTTAAAAACATACACTTGCATGTAAATGACTAGCAGAGAAGTAGGACTCAACTCCAGCCCATCTCTCGTCCAATTTGGCATTTCATATTCATATAATGGCTACATGAGCTCTTTGTAGGGCCCAACCTACTTTTGGACTTGTAAGGCCAGCTTTATGTTACGTCCCGAAGAATGAGTCTCCCCAAACGCCTTATGAGTAACCGATTCTCTCGATCTGTGACAGCTATTTCATCTCGTATCTGTGACAATTCTAAAAGAGGACTGTGGATCCGAGTCAGTACATATAAAATACTTCAAACTTAAAAGGGGAAGTTGAAGAGATAATACTTAAGAGCAGGTCTAGAAAATTATATGGCTAACATGTACAGTCAGTGATGATATGAGCAAACAATAAGCTGTCACAACTGCTCCGGAATTGCAAAGATATGGTACTGCTGATGCCTAATATAACTTGGGTGCAACTGTAGCTTTCGACGGAAAAAAACAAAACAAAAAGACCCCCAGAAAAGGGGAAGCACTCATATAATGGATTCAAATCCTCCCCAACCACCATCAGATTTTGAGTTGTTCTAAACTCTGCACTGCCTTGGACTCAGATTCTTGCTTATCATTTGGGGTTATGTTCTTAGTTTCCTCTTCTACTACCGCTGGTGATTCCTGCTGTACCGGGGCAGAAACAGTAACAGTGAGAGGATCTTCCTTTACAGCTACTGAAGTATCTTCTTTCAGAACTATCGGTGGATCTTCCTTCCTAACAACTGAGGGATCTCCCTTTTGAACTACTGGAGCAGAATACACCGGCACAGTTTGCCTAATGCAAACAGGCGGGGCAATCCGTACAGGGCTATGTTGCATCACCTGTGGGGGAATCTGAGCCGGTTGAGGAAGTGGTGGTGCAGAGAAAACAGGCACCGAAGTTCTTATTGTCACTGGGGGTGCCATCCTATGGCAAGGTGCCCTAAATTGCCTGATTGGAACATAAGGAGCTGCTCCTGCCGCAGGGAACATCTGGGACCGGGCGAAATGACCTTCTTGACCATGAGGCTGCTGTAGGAGCATACCACTGTCATTTGATGTTGATGATGTTGCTCTGTTTCGAGGAGCTGTCTTCTGGCAAATTAAGGGGAGGATTTTTGATGTGGCAATATGATGTGGCTGTGGACTAGTTGGTCTTGGGTTATGCATTGGAAACTTCTTCGTAAATGGTATACTGGAGTTCGATGTCATCTTCTCTTTCAAACGGTAGTGCAGCAAGGCCCGTGCTATTGTGATCTGTTCCAGCTCATCATTGTTTTCTGGTTCAGATGAAGTACTCGCATATTCTTTGGCCACTGGAAACAAAAGAATCAAGACAGCGTCAGGTACATTCCAAAAGTTAATGCCGCTAAAGTTAAAACATAAGCTTGGTTTTCCAAAAGCACATAAAGGGATCCAATCAGAGTGGCAATATCTATTAAAAGCCTGTAAGGACAGCATGTGTACCAAATCAAAGAAAGTTTATGAGATCCATCTTAAAGTGGGGCCAGTTTTTCTTTGGTCAAATGCAATCATGCTTCGTTACGAGAAGGAGAGGAAAAGAAAAAGGCAAACTTCTTGCATTCTATTTTTAAAATGTAAAAGGTAATAGAAAAAGAGCCTCACATTGTTTTAAAGATGACCAAGCTGACATGGCGGCATTTTTCTCTGCCTGCTTCTTGTTCTTGGCAGGTTCTCCGGTGAATGTGATTCCTGCTAATTCTACAGTCCCAGTGAAAACAGGCAAATGCCCAAGGCCTGATCTGAATGTTGTGTATTGCGGCAAAGGCGCTCCAACTCTCTGTGCAATTTCTTGTAACAAGTTCTTGTAAACCCCCGTCTCGTCCTAAAAGTAACAAAGACAAATCAGATTTAAAACAAGACTAGGTCCAGTAACTCCAGTTTGTATAGCCACTAAAAGAACAGACAACTACAACTAAAAAAACACGTGCATCAGTATCACACCATCTGAATGCAAATATCAAGGGTGAAAATGACAGTGAACATGCACTCAACTGACACAAGATACCAAGTCACAATTATGTTTATGTAGAAACAACTCCATCAGTAACCTCTATCTCTTCACCAGGGCCCTGTTTGGTATAGCTGTGTGTATAATTGAGCACACAGATAATGCTAATTAAGAGATACTTAAGAACCCAATCCATGCTAAAGTTTGTAAAACTAAATGCACAAATAAATTCTCAAAGAATGGCAAAACACTAAAACCACATAAAATTTAAATAAGATCCATGATACCTAAGAGTTGTGATTGAGTGCCCCGACTTAACAGAAAATGAAATCAGAAGTAATTTTTTTGACATAGTGTTGGGTCGGCTACATGAATCCTTTAGCAAAGCTCTTTTGGATCTTCTCCTTGTACTCTCCTCCTCCACTCTATCCTATCTAATGCTATCTCCTTTGTTAGGACAAAAGTGATATACTTCATAATTGTGTTGTAACCACTTGGTAACAAACAATCAGGAATAAGAATGAAAACTCTATCTGATCATAATGAGTGGATAGAAGTTAGTTGAAAGTTATTTGCTATTCATGATCAAAGAACCAGAAGATGCACAAATGTTGAAATGAAAGATAAAGATCATGCAACATCAGGTAAACTGTATAAAATTGAAAGTGAAAGCATTCACATAACAACAAATTAATGCAAAACCAAGTAGCAGTGAATGAAAATATGAACAAACTCGTCAAATTTTCTTCAAATTGAAACTATCAGTGACCTTATAGACAGTCAGGAAACAGGAGATCACAGTACAGGGAAAGAATGAAAATGAGACTGACTCATGTGGATCTATAAATAGAGTATGCCCATTTCGAACAATGTCCAGGTCCATATCTATTTCAATTGGTATGCCTAAAAGCCAATCAAAATCTTAACAAGCTAGATTGACAGTGCCAAAAAACACGATGTTGCAAAACAACAAATATCTAAGCCATTTCCCAAATAATGTTTTTGAATTGCAATAAGCAATCTAATATTATTGCACAACTGCATTGTATTTGACAATATGAAATGAATAGGTTAACATGGAGGTCATTTATGGCAAGACATTAACATGTGCTAGCGAAAGCTGAAGGAAGAATACCTCAGGTTCTAATTAATCAAAATGACTCATAAGAAAAGCACTCTAATAACAATCCAACAACCTTAAAACCTCAATTGGCAATGGATCCTAATAAAACCACTTCACTCACCGTGTCTTCCTTCCTATTTTTCCATTTCAATTTTTCAAGCAGCATAAGCAGGAAAGCAAGTCCTAGATACGGTAAAATTCCATATGCACAAAATGCCTTACCCACAGAAGATCCATTACAACTATGACCAAGATATGAAAACAAGCAATCCATACAGGTCTTCTGTTTAATCTAACGTTCTCTGCCTCAAATTGAAAATTTCCTCAACTGCTGAAGCTCATTACAAAATTAAGAGTTGCGCAGCAGTTATCTTTAGCTGGTAAGAACAACCCAAAACAGAAGGAAAAGAAAATAAAAAACAGAGGCGAGGGCAGTCTCGTCATTTTATACGTTTACTCAGCAAAACCACCGGCGATTGTTCTTCCGGCACAAAGAGTCAGACCACCGCGTGATAGGAGACAATCTGGCCTCAATCCTTTCCTATGTTGGAGAATATTTCAATTTGGACTAAAATTGAAGAACAATGGATCACAAGAGAGCTGAGCTCGCAGTAGGAGCACAAGACGCGCACAAAGCAAAAACCACACGAAATTCGGAATATGAAAATCAAAGGAACGAAGCAAGCATTGAAGGGCGAGGGAGTGGGACTGACCAGGATCCGGGCGGCGAGGGGGAGGGGAGGTACACGATTGGAGAGGGGGT
>JAYMTA010000687.1:0-25229 GCA_036897625.1 Pelargonium cotyledonis
TTGATCTCTGCTCATTCTTGAATTTGGTCCTTGTTTTGTGTGTTTCTGTGGGGAAGCTGGAACTTTTTGTAGATTGAGGTCCTGTTTTGTTGTTGGTGTGTGGACATTATATAGGTTAGAAAGAACTACGTGTGGCTTGATCCTTTCGGGGTACGTAGGTAACCCTATGGGTGCAGCTACTTATGAATTATGATATGTTAGTTGTTAATGATGATTGGTTGTTGCTAGTTTGTTTGTAGTTTGATCTGGGTTTTGCTTTTTTGCTTCGCGTGAGTGTTGAATTTTGGTGGGTATCTCATAAAAATCAATAGCCTCAGTGAATCAGTGAGCTGTATGTAAAATTTCTGTTGATTTGGCTGTTTTATTTGTATTTTGATTTGGGTCTTGTTTGCTTGCTTCAGATGAGTATGATCAATCTTTAGTTTTGGTGGGTATCTTGTAAAAATCATTTCTTTTGACACACCCAGAAATCAATCAGTCTCTATTTTGTTTAATTGGTTTTGAGCTTAGTTTCAGTGAATAAGTGAGCTGCACAGTTTTGTTCTCTTTATTTTTGCTGATTTGTCTGTATTTTGATAAGAGTATTGTTTGTTTGCTTCACATTAGTATTAAAATTTTGTTGGTTCTTGTAAAAATCATTTCTTTGATACACCAAGAAATCAATCAGTCTATTTATACGATGGCTTTTATGCTTTCAATTCTTAGCTTAAGTGAATCAGTGAGATATATGTTTTTTACTATTCGTTTTTGCTCTTGTTTTCTTCTATTAATTAGTGGGAATAGTTAGTTTTGTGTGTGTGTGCGCGCTGTGGTTTGTTTGTATTTTGATCTGTGTTTTGTTTGTTTGCTTCGTATGGGTATTAAATTTTGGCAGGTATATAGTGAATATAATTTCTTTGACACAACCAGAAATCAATCATTTTTTTAGAGGTTTTGAGTTTTCAATTTTCAGCTTCAGTGGATCAGTGAGTTATACTTTTCTTTTTCTCTTCATTTTTGTTCCAGTTGTCATTTATTAACTAGTGGCTATTGCTAGTATTTTTGTTTTGTTGGTTTGTAATTTGATCTGTCTTGTTTGTTTGCTTCACATGAGTCTGAATCAGATCTTTGACACACACCCAGAAAGCAACCAGTCTCTCTTTTGATATGTTTTGAGTTCCAATTCTTAGCTTCATGAGCTATTTATGTACTATAATGCTATTGTTTTTTCATGTCAGATACTCACATTTAAGATCCAATCAAAATAGTTTTTGTTTTATGTATTTTTTCTTCCGTGGTATGATGTTGTAGGGGAGAGAGGTTGATATTTATATTTTGGGTATGAAATTGGTTGTTTGATTTAGGAAATTTTGTGTTGAAAACTAGAAATGAACCCATTACCTCTGAAAACTTTTAGGGTCATGAAGACTAGACGATGTGGTTGGCTTTTACTCATATAGTCATATGATGTTAGAATGATTATCCGTATAAGTGAACTCTTTTGTGAAGTTTTACACAATGGTTACCTTGGGAAGACTGATCCATTGTTTATTTCACGAGGGCGGTGGGTTTTTGGGTGCATACCACATTTGGTAGTGAGGTTGCGTTGACTGTATGTTTGCTTACTTTAAATTCGTTATTGAAACTTTAGAAGGCCCGTCAGCTTTTGTATGTACTCGGGATTGAAAAGAGAATTTAGATTGTGCTATGTCTTAAACACCGTGTGATGATTTACGTATTTCTGCAAATTGTCAGCAGAAGGTGCTCGATTTAGGATTCAATAATTTTGGTACCTTGTATTTTGATAAGTTTGTTTTACAGTGTTAGATGTTCCCAAGCTGGTGGAAATGGAACTCCGGTTAAGAGAACGACACTTCATGATCTCTATGAAAAGGAAGGACAGAGTCCCTGGTACGATAACCTCTGCCGACCCGTCACAGATCTGCTTCCACTGATTGCAAGTGGTGTTAGAGGAGTTACTAGCAACCCGGCGGTAATTATTTACATAACTTTGTCTTTGCTTCTCCCGTTTCCATTCATAAAATATATTTTTGTTTGTGTGTGTGTGGATTTAACTTTTTAGCTGTAATTAATTCTGAAAAGCTGTTGAACTTGTCATTGCAGATTTTCCAGAAAGCAATATCGTCTTCAAATGCTTACAATGATCAATTCAGGTATTGTAATCACATAAGTTATTTCCTAATCCAGTGAACTTTATTCCTGAACTGTCAAAATGGTCCCTGAACTATTTGGATTTGACCAGTTTGGTCCCTCAACAAATTTTATGTCAGAATAGTTCCCCAACTATTGAAAGCCGACCTAAATGGTCCCCAAAGTAAACACTGTTGAACGTTAAGGGACATTTGGAGTCGTGTTTGGTGTTTTTACATTATATATTCTACCTTGAAAATATAAAAAGCACATAAAAGTGAATGAACAAATTATAAAAAAAAGGTACAAAACCCGAATTTCTATGACTTATTATAGAGTAGACAAACCCTTTTTCTGATGCCATGTCAGCAAAACTTATGGGAAGTTAACATTGGTGATCATTTGGGTCAATTTGTTATAGTCGAGGGACCATTTTTGCATCAAATTAGTTTATGAACCAAATTGGTCGGGTCATAAAGTTTAGGGACCATTTTGATATTTTCCCTTCCTATAACTAAGGTCAGTTGCATTATTACTTACTGAAATGGGTTGTTTGCTCGAGCAAACTTTGAAATATCAAATTGAATTGAATAGAAATGGGACAAATTTTCAGTAGTAGGGATGTTCCCGCTTTCCTCATCACATATGAAGAGATATTTGAGTTTTGCTGTTTATTACAAGCTTGTGGTATCTAAAAGTCATGCCTTCCTCTATGTTACACACAGCTGTTCTTGAAGCCGAACCTTTCATCACTTATATATTTTAATCGTTGACCATGAATGTGCAGAGAACTTGTCCAATCCGGGAAAGATATTGAAAGTGCATACTGGGAACTTGTGGTGAAGGACATTCAGGATGCTTGCAAATTGTTTGAGTCTATCTATGACCAAACAGACGGTGGCGATGGATACGTTTCTGTTGAAGTTTCTCCCAGGCTTGCCGACGACACTGAAGGGACCATCGAGGCTGCAAAGTGGCTTCATAAGGTGGTTGATCGCTCCAATGTATACATAAAGATTCCTGCTACCGAACCATGCATCCCCTCAATCAAGGAGGTTATTGCACTGGGAATCAGTGTCAACGTTACAGTAAGTTTCATGCACCCTTGTTTAGCTTATAGCCTTTTATACTATGGCCACTATTATATAAGTAGGGTGTGAATCCTGATAGCTATTTATTAAGCAGTAATGTGATGGTTAGCAATGGTAAGGTTAGAGTTGGCCATTTGGGTAGTTTTTTTTCAGGGGTTATACCGTTATAAAAACGTAACATGAACCCTACTCGCAAGAGCCATGAAAGTTTTGCGTCACCGGTCGAGTTGCATGTTTGACATAGAAAATGTGCCGGTTGTCCGACCCGATCCCACTTTTCCATGGTAAATTTGACTCGATTCAGAAATTAACATGGCCTATTTTATGCAACCCGAACCTGCAAAAATGCGGGGCGGAATTTAGGTTCTTGCGGGTTCGGGTCCAATTTGCCAACCTTAGTCTGTAGGTAAGTTTGTTGGCTTGTGACCTTGAGGTTATGGGTTTAAGTCATGAAACAATCTCTGCAAAAAGTTGAGGTTGTGTATTAAAACAGCCCTCTCCATATCCCAAAATGGGGTGAACCTCATGCACTAGGCATGATAATTTCATTCACTTAAGTTATTGAGCAAAAGCTTTCCATTTATATCTCTAAACCGCTTGCTTATAGGGTTTAGTGATTCTATAGAGTGGTAACGATAGTAGTTGCAATTATGCACATCAACTAAGTGTTCTGTTATATATTTGTGCAGCTCATATTCTCTCTAGCAAGATATGAAGCGGTCATTGATGCTTACTTAGATGGCCTCGAGGCTTCTGGACTAAGTGACCTATCTAGAGTCACAAGTGTTGCTTCTTTCTTTGTCAGTCGTGTAGACACCCTCATCGACAAAATGCTCGAGAAGATCGGAACCCCAGAAGCCCTTGAACTCCGAGGAAAGGTAACTATTGGATTGGCATATTAATTTATCGGCAATTGCATATTAGTACCCTAACTTGGCTCTATTTGCTGAAATAACTTTTGGAAAAATGAGTGTAGGGAGCTATATGCAAATATCGATTAGTGTAAAGTACTTATTTGTAATTTTCGCTTAATTTATTTTTTTAACGTCGTCACCAACTAAATAACACGTGTAAGGAAACACTCACATTTCGAAATGCTAATTGATCAGGCTGCGGTAGCTCAAGCAGCCCTAGCATACAAGCTCTACCAGGAGAAATTTTCTGGTCCACGATGGGAAGCTTTGGTGAAGAAAGGCGCCAAGAAGCAGAGGTTGCTTTGGGCCTCGACTAGTGTCAAGAACCCAGCCTACCCCGACACCCTATACGTCGCTCCTCTCATTGGACCTGACACGGTAAACAAACTCATCCTAAATCCAAAACCTGAAAACATTCACTCACTATTTTCCTCTTATGCTGATTATTGCTATTCTTGGGCCCACTTGTGTTGATGTTTCTTAGGTTTCAACCATGCCCGACCAAGCTCTCCAAGCCTTCGTTGATCACGGATCAGTGGGAAGGACCATAGACGCGAATGTATCCGAAGCTGAAGGAATTTACAGTGCACTCGAGAAACTGGGCATCGATTGGGGCTTCGTTGGAATGCAGCTTGAGCTCGAAGGAGTCGATTCGTTCAAGAAGAGCTTTGATAGCTTGTTGGATACTCTTCAAGAGAAGGCTAATTCTCTCAAATTAGTTAGTCTTTAAGCTGTTTGTTGGTTCTGATTGTATTTTGGTTTTGGTGTCATTTTGAAAGAATAAAAGTTAGGTGATGAGTGCTCTTGACATGTATTATATAAGTGATTGCTTTATATTTTGTCCCTATCTTTTTGCTTTTGTGGGTTCATTATAATCTTATTATTTTCTTGAAAATATTAGAAAAATGTGTGCATTTTAATTGGTGATTTGATTAAATCGTAATAAATTAGATACTTTACGTCACAAATTTATGAAAAATGTTTTGGTGTACTATCGTTTGACTAATAATATATCAATTAATTCTTAATGCAAAATATCTTTACCCTACCTTAGTGTTGATAATTTAGACACGAATTTGTAACACTTGAAATCTGACCTGCATTTTGCATAAAATATACTTGATTAACTTGAGTCAGATTTTGCCTAAAGAAATTGCGAGTTGGACCGGGCACCCACAAACTTGCACCTCTTGTGGTTGGGTTCAGGTCACGACTTTTCAGCTCGAACCCAAAACCAAAACTTGAATTACAAGCTCTACTTTTGCAAAATGGTCAAATTTGAGACTACACAACAAATTATAGGCAGGTATATGTAACGGCCTGAAAGATTCGCTAGACCGTTCAGCTCTTAGACACGTCTAAGTCAGCTTTTAACCTGCAAAAAAGTTAGTTCACAAGAAAGGAAAACAATACGTGATAGGCACAAAAGTTCAAAAGAGCACTTCTATTACTCATGCAAATTACAAAGAGTTGGGGATGATTTGGGCAAATGAAGCCCTCACCTATTTTTACTAGTGACCTATCAAAATGGATGGCTAAGATTGAAAGTACATTAACACTATCAATGACTAGGATTGACTATCTAGACTATTCTACCATCTAAAGAGAGTAATACATAATTCTATGGATAATCTAAGAAATGTGTCTATGTTTCTATATTCTTCCACATGTACTTGGGCTTGCATGAATCGGGCCTTGCTTGGGCTTAACCAATTATGCACATGCCATACACATGTGCAGGTACAGCCTTTTCGTCGTTCGGGTATAATTTTTGTGTCACGTTCATTCGGACCGTGACACGTAGCTGTCTTTATATCCCACAAAAGTTTTCTGTTATTTTCCCAAAAAGAACAAGAAATGAAGATTATGAAACAGATCATTTTATCAAGGGAATTAAACACAACAACTAGAACAAAACCGAGTTCTGCTACTAGATACAATTCATAAGACTAAAAATTCTAAGACAATCAGCAAAAATATCAGAACCCAAAGATAATAAAGCAACAAAGAACCCTTAGCTCACAGAGAGCTGTCGTCGCTTGTAACGCACCATAACGTTGCCTTTCACGCCTACTACCATAGCATTCCAATCGGTCTCCGGGAAAGGCGAGACCAGTTCCATCTCAAAGTTGCGTAGCAAGTGACTCCAGATTGCCTTTATCTGCAAGTATGCGAAGGGCTCCCCGAGGCAGCCATGTCTGCCACCTCCGAAGGAAATATACGAGAATGCACCCGCTGCCTTGTCTTCTTCTCTCCCAGCTGCAAATCTGTTGGGATCAAATGTGTCCGGATCCTTGTAAATGTGTGGAAGCCGGTTCGCAAAAGCTGGGGATGTTGCAACAATGTGTCCCTTCGGGATGTCATACTCTTTCCCCTCCCGAGTTTTCACGCTGAAATCACTGTGCGAGCTTCGCAGCAGCATGATAAGTGGAGGGTGGAGTCTAAGGGCTTCCTTAATGCTCCGATACAATGCATCCATTTCAGATAAAATGTCGTGATCGACCTTGTTCCCGTGCTTTTCCATGATGCACTTTTGCTCGTCCACTACATCAGATAGGTACTCCTTGTGGCGAAGAAGATAGGCTCCGGTCCAAGTCGAGGTGATGGAACTGGTATGCTGACCAGCAAAGAGAGCAGCGATGAGAAGCCCTGTGACCTCACCTTCAGTTGTTGGACGGCCATCTTTGTACTTTGAATCAATGAAGCACTGCAACATATCGTTCTCTGACTTTCCGGAGCATTTTCGGGAGGATATAATGTTGGCAAATATTGCTGAAAGTTTCTTGCGAGCCTGGTCACGACGGCGGTGAGCTGGGATAGGAAGGTATGGGAAGAGAACGCTGATTGGGAGCATCCCATTGTCGAGATCATGGAATAGGGCGGAGACGTCATCAAAGAGCTGATCACGAACTTCTCTTCCCAGAAGACATCGGCTCGCTGTCAAGATGATTAGATGCTCTAGTTCATATTTCAGGTCCACCTCGCCACTATCTCCCCACTTTGAGAAGTAGTCCTGTTAATAAAATAAAAAAACTTGTTTAAAGCACAATGTTATTAACATACAGAAAGCATGACATCAAATGTGAATTGTGAACATCAAAATTTTGAAGCAATGTAAGAAAGAACGGAACGGGCGACGAAAAATGGATGCTCCTTCGTAACTAGCCGAAAAGAAATTGTAGAAACAAGCACGCCTGACAAATAAAGTACTTTGAAATTCTCCTTGAACTTTAATATAGGATTATAGGTGTATGAATTGAAAATGTCCGAGTATATTAGGGGTAAACCCATCTTTTAATCTAAAAGAGTTAACAAAGTTAGTAACAAAATGGGATGACTAAACTTAGGGTTAGGTTAAGTGTCCTGAAAAATTCTTTAGGTTAGTTATGTGTTTGCGGGCAATATTACGATATTGTAGAAACAAACATACTTTAACTTTAATATGACTTTGTTTGGTATATTCCTTTCAAATTTTAAGAAAGGGACTTAAATACAAACTCTATAGAGGCTACCCATAATTCCTCACTCAATAAATGAACCCTACTAATATGCTGGTAGCATGGGGACCATGTCAAATAAACCAAACTTGAACGCATAATAAAACTCAGAATCACGGACAGAATGTTGCAAGGAGCCCACGAAGATAAATTAACCACCAATAAATGGAAGTGGAACATGTAATAATTCTCGTAGAACAGTAAAAATTTATAGATTCAAATATAGATACAAGTGAGCGAAAATCTTACCTCTGCTTCGTTGACCATCTGATCCACATATCCCTTCAACTTATTTACTCTCAGTGACTCTGTGAAGAACCTAAACTGCTCCTGCCTTATAGAGTAATCGACATCGAACACAACTCCGGGCCCAAATGTTGGCACATTGAACTGATACACCTCCTGCTGACTAAGATCAGATTCTGAGGCCTTGAAGAAATGTGCTGACACCTCAGGGCCAATGAAGAATGTGATCTTCTTACTGAAGAGGTTCACGGTAAACACACTTCCAAGCTTCGGGTACTCTTCTCTCAGCATCACCACCGGACCTTTCAGGAACCGGACTAAGCCACCAACTACTGGCCAGCCCTTCACCACCGGAGGGAGGCTTTTTTTGGATCTAGGCATAAGCAGTGCAGACAATAGCTTGGCCACAATTATAGTGGCCACTAAAAGGAGACCCACATTGTACAATTTGTTTACCTCGTCCATGGTAATCACAATTTTATAAATTTCTGGAAAACCAAAGTGTGAACATGAGACATGAATATGCATTAAAAGTCAAATTAATACAAATGGGTAACAAGCAAAAAAAAATACAAAGGAGTATGTTCCAAAACAGTTCCTGTACCATACACTGCAGTCCAGATTCCTGCTTATAGCATCAACATTTCAGTCACTAGTTACGATAGTAAGAAACTAAGAATCAACTGATTTTGCAATTTTAAAGACTAAATTTGAAGAAATGAACTAACAATGACTAATTTGGACTAAAATGAATAGTATAGATAACATTTAAGAACATACTTCATATACAAAACACTGTAAAGCTAGTAAAAGATAACTCCTATATGAATCCCAGTTTGAATATAAAACCTAAAAAACCAAACTTACTAATTCAGAACCAAAGATTCAACATTCATCAAAGTTTTTGGTATCAAGCAATACAAGTCAGCACATTCCCTGTTTGGCAGCCGAGGAAATATGGGAAAATCATTGAAAAAAATGTTCAAATTTCAAAATTGAGTATGGAATATCAAAACTAGCACTAATTAAACACAATCATTCAGCTACATTCTCAATTCAGATCCAAAACCTAAAAACTTGAACTTTCTAATTCAGTATAAAAGAATCCACCATTCATCAGAATCTTTGTTATCACGCAGTACAATTCAGCACATTTCCCTGTTTGGCAGCCCGAGAAAATGCTGGGAAATAAAAATCATTAGAAAAAGTTTCAAAATTCAAATATTGAGCATGAAATACCAAAACTAGAACTAATTAAGCATAAACATTCTCGGCTCAGATCCAAAACCTCAAAATTCAAACTTTCTAATTCAGAACAAAAAAAAAATCCAAAATTCATCAGAATTTTTGTCATCACTCAATACAATTCAGCACAGTTCCCTATTTGGAAGCCGAGAAAATGCGGGAAAATAAAAAATCATTAAAAAAAGTTTCAAAATTCAAATATTGAGCACGAAATACCAAAACTATAACTGATTAAGCACAAGCATTCGGCTACATTGTCGACTAGAATAGAAAATCCAACAAAATCAAAACCAAACCAAACAGCGAAAATGAACCTACACGCATAAAATCTCAAGCAGAACAGCAATGGAGCTCGGAACAAAAACGTAACAATGATTGAACAACAAAACCCTAGGAATTTGGATCGAGCATGAGGCGATTGATTGAACATAATACGATTAGGGTTTAGGATCAGTACCTGAAACTGAGATTCAATCGGAGAGAGTGATCATGTGGAGCAGAGCTGCGACTGCAGGAGTGAGTCAGAGCCACACATCATATGAGTCAGTGACTGTGTGTCACTCACATTTTTATTGGAAATGTTTGGCCAATTTACATTTGAACACCCCTATACTATCATCTAATTGTAAATACCTCCCTCTAATTTGAGTATTTACACTAGATGTAGAAATTCGAGTTTCGGGCCAGATTCCATTGGAAATGCCCAATCTGGCCCCACCTTAAATGAGTGTGACTTTGTTGGGGTTGTTGGTCGGTTCGAACTTTGCATGTGAAATTTGATGTCGGGTTCATTTTGGGTTACATAAACCTAATTTCTTTTAAGTATTCGCATGTTCATATTCAAATTATCGGTTCTAATTTATATTATATGGAGCAAATGAGTGTCAACTATTCTTCTTAAACCTCTCATATCTAGATGTGACATTTCAGGTTGCATATTAGATTTTTATTCGAATTTGACTTTAAATTTTTTATTTTGGGTCCATTTGTGTTTCGGGCAACACATTGGTTCAAGTAGGGTAGTATCGACCATATTCTCGCCTCAGACGCATTTGAATCGAGACGCTTACTCAGTTTGTGTAAATTGACATAGTTGGAGGGCACTTGTGCAATTCAATGAAAATAATATTAACAAATGGAGACCACTTGGACACAAGCTGGGGGTGCTCATTGATCTGGAAGAAACAGTGGATGGGTCAGTCAAGGTGGTTATCATGCTGAGGTGGCGCATTTTGATTGGTTGCAAGTCTTGAATGTCTTTTGCCAAGCACGTGACAACTGGCAAGTGGGCCCACATGAAATTGGATATTGTTTCACCATTGAATCTTGATCTGCTGAGCTGGATGGATGGGCTCTTGCTGCGCTGATGTTTACTGGGCCTTCTCGAGGCCCAATTTTTAAAGGATACAGAACATCATGGACATTGGGCCATGTTATGGCCCAATTATCGCGTCGGGCTCACGTTAAACCTTCAAAACAGCATGTGTGTTTAGTTCGTCGTGTTGCTTCGAAACATGCATTGTGAATTAATCATAATAAATGAGTTGGTTCGCGTCGACTGTCATGCCCAACATGTTGTATAGCGTCGTGTCAAGTGTGCTGGATTATGTTCAAGTTGCGTCGGGTTCGTGTTGGTTTGTGCAAGTCATTATCAACTTTAAGCACGAATACGACATACACATACGAATCGTCAGTTGTACTGTATACTTACGTACGTGCAATGTTTACATGTATTGTCGAAAAATAGTGCTGGATACTAAAAGTATGTACCTAAAAAGTGTTAGATACTGAAAGTATATAACTATCTACTTTCATTTGGATGGTTGATAAATGTGAGACCAACAGTTTCCTTTAATTTTAGAATACTATGTTAAAATATAGTTGGCATGTGAAATGAATACTCATAAACACTTAACATGTTCTGTTTTGGAGAGTGACACTTGCTAGCTATGAATAATATTTTAAATACAATTTTGCTTTCAAATATTTTGAAACTTACTCTTACCCATAAACCGGCATGAATTTAATCTAACTTAACTTGAGTTCTTGAGTTTGAGGTTTGGGAATACACCATATCAAAACATAGCAGAAAGAGTTGATGCCCTAATTATCAAATCGGCAGAATAATTTCGCCACTTATTGTGGTTGCAATTGTCAAAATAGACATGTTGAGCATAAACAAAATAAAAATTAGCTTGGCCTAAGACTTCTTAAAATAATGATCTATTTGGATCTTGCGGATTTATCTACTTATTTGTTTTGTCTTTTTACACTGAAAAGATCACTCGTACACTTTATTTATTATATTAGATATGATATATTGTAATCCATTCGTTCCAAATTAAGTATTATCGACATGGTCAACAAGGGCATTTTAACAAGACAAAAGGTTTTATCAACAACCAATATTCATATTGGTCAACAATAATACAACATTGTCAACCTAAACTTAGAAAGAAGGAACAAATTGACTATTTCTTGTGTTTCATCCTTTTGGTGCTGATGGAGTTGCAATGTTGGTATTCTTGTCTACATTTTCATGAAAAAAGAGCCTTGTGGATTGTCTATACTTCTTATGTGGTTGGATAAAAGTATGGACGACAATTTGGGTCATGAGTGACACGAATACAACACAAATTTAAATAGATTGAATTAGCATAATTCGATTTATGTTGACAAAATCAACTTGTTTAATAATCAATTTATGTTCGTGTCGAACGTAGTCAATTAAACAGATTGTAAATGAAATGTGTAACATAATTATTATTAACCTACCCAATTGAGGTTAAAAATGTAAAAATATCAAACATATTATGTATATTAAAAGAAAGACTCATATAAGTCAAACAAATCAAATGTATAGTGCATCAAAAAAAAAAAAATCAAATGTATAGTATCGTGTCAATTCAATATCAAAACATGACGGGTCGTATAAAATTTTGAACCAAATTACTTACATTACGTGTTAAATCATGTCAAACGGCTGATAAACAGACCATATCCATGTCGTTCGAGAATACAAATACGTTAAAACTTAGATCGAAAGAAATCTGCCGCCTATTAAAACCTTTTTTGAATAAAACTCACTACTAGACCGACATACTTAACTACACTTACACTTGGGACATTGAAGCAATTAATTCACCAAGGAGTTGGAAGATGGACAGCCATTAATTCAAACCCACTTTACTTATCCAAACTTAAACAATCACACAAAATTTCAAATCAAATTGGTCCACCAAAACCAGAAATTTACCACTCCTAGAAACAAACACTTAACAGCAGCAAAATCAACATCAAAATTAAAAAGCCCCTAAATACATGCCTACCAGAATTTTCCCGCCATAAATAACCACACCACCCATTTGTTTCACCATCAATCAATTTCATTAAAAATTTCAAAGTTTCCAACAATGGGGACACACACAAAATTGAAGTGTACGATCTATGCACAGTTGCAGAGATGGCCATTAATGCCAGCCTCCAACTCTGCTGGCTCTTTCTTCTTCTTCATCATCTGCTTCCACAGAACACAACATTTATTGCTCTTATGGGTCACATCATCATCATCATCATAAAATGTTTCTTCTAATTATTCACATTCACATGTTGGTTGAAGCATCTTTATTGCTCTTTGCCACTTCTTTATTAGCTTCCCAATTCTTTCTCTATTATCCATTTCTTGTTGTTTCTTGAATCTTGGAGCTCACTCTCAACCTCTCAAAGGTGTGTTTTCTTCTCCTTCTCCTTGTGTTTCTCTCTTATAGTTGTCTAACTCAGGTTTCGGGTTCGAGTCTAGAAGACATTACTCGAACCCGACTAACAAGAGTTCCAACTTAGAGTTGGCAATTTGGATCCGAACTCGTTGACACCCGAAACCCAACCCACGATTTTGCTGGTTCAGGTCACACCAATAGACTTGTCATTTTCTCGAGTCGAGTTGGATAGAGCAAACCTGAACCGAAATCGCACATTTTATACTAAAAACTCAAAACATACAACTCCTACGAGTCAGATTCAAGTTAAGTCTTTTCTACCCGGCTCAACCTGATCGGGTTTATGACTATTTTATGCATTCTGAAATCCAAACCCAAAAATATACGGGTTGGGTTTCGAGTACAAGTTGTCAGCTCTACTATCCAACCTGATTGAGTCTATGATTAATGAATCTATTTTATGCATTTTGAACCAGAAGAAATAGGGTCGGGTTTCGGGTCCAGACTGCCAACTCTAATTTCTCTATCTGCTTCACACATAATTTTCATCAAATCTTGTTTTTTTGTTTTCTAGTTCTTAGAGATGGGTACAAGAGAGATCAAGTCACCTGATGGCTTGCCGGAGACACCAGCAAGTTTTGGTGGAAACTCGGAGTCGGTAAGGAGAAAGAAGCTTGGGGCCTACTTCATTGAATCTGACTGTAGGAGGACTCCATTGGGTCGGGGTTACACCGGAGGGACTATGCCGGTTAATATTCGTGGCAAGCCGATCACTGATCTGTCCAAAACCGGCGGTTGGGTTGCTGCTTTCTTCATTTTTGGTAAGCAAGATCTAGTAATGAATCAAAATGTACAAATCAATGTGTGTTAGTGTGTGTGTTTGGTAGCTGAAAACTAATATGAAGTTGTGTGCATCTCTGAAGTCTAAATTATCATTTATGAACATGCGATCTCAAAGTCATGAGACAACAATCTAGTTATGTCACAATGCCCAAATCAACATGTGTTTGTGTTTGGTAGGTGAGAAGCTAGTCAAGATCTCGTGTATGTATAATTGTTTACGCTGTGCGTGTGGCGGCTCAGTGCATGAGGCTCTCTCTACTGTGAGGTCATAGAACTGTTTTGCACAAGGATCTCACTGCTTATGAAGATCTTTATATGCTTATGTAAACTAATAAGGAGTTGTGAATGTGCATGTGGCAGTCCCGTGCACGAGACTCTCACTACTGTGAGATCTGAGAATGGTCATTTATGCACACGACGTTTTCCCCTAAATTGAACCCATGACCTCAAAGTCATTAGACATCAATCTCACGTGTTTGTGTGTGCGCTTGCAGGAAATGAAATGGCAGAACGAATGGCGTATTTTGGACTATCAGTAAACATGGTGGCATTTATGTTCTATGTGATGCATAGACCTTTCAGTAGTTCATCCAATGCTGTAAACAATTTCCTAGGGATATCACAAGCATCTTCAGTCCTAGGCGGGTTCCTAGCCGATGCATATCTTGGTCGGTACTGGACGATAGCAATTTTCACAACTATCTATCTTGCAGTAAGTTCTTTATATATGCTCTATAATTCGGTTAACGAATGAAAAACTATCAAAATATTCCAACAACTACCGACGAGTTGGATCATAAACTAATTTTATGCCAAAAAAAGTCGTTCAACTATTGAAAATCAATATCATGGTCAGTACTGCCACGTTAGCAAAGCTGGCTGAAAAACTAACAAAAGTTATTGTCAGTATTCAATAGTTTGAGGACCATTTTGGCAAAAAATTAGTTAAAAAACCATTTTAATAGTTTTTCTCGCAAAGAAAACTAGTTTTGTCAATATAACTGTAAATTGCCATGTACGAGAACTGACCTTTTCCTTCTCGTATCTTGGAGGGTTTGACAGGAATAACGCTGTGCGCAACAATGAGCCATTTGGTGCCGAACCAAGAAAATTGTGATCAGCTAACACTTCTACTTGGCAATTGTGAGCCTGCAAAGCCCTGGCAAATGCTTTACCTCTATGGGGTTCTTTATTTGACCGCATTTGGAGCTGCCGGGATAAGGCCTTGCGTTTCTTCTTTCGGAGCTGATCAGTTTGATGAGAGGAGTAAAGATTACAAAACCCACTTGGACAGGTTCTTCAACTTCTTCTATCTCTCGGTCACCATTGGAGCAATAGTGGCCTTCACAGCAGTAGTGTACATCCAAATCAAGCATGGTTGGGGATCGGCTTTTGGGTCATTGGCAATAGCTATGGGGATATCGAACCTGGCATTCTTTGTTGGTACTCCTTTGTACCGGCACAGGTTGCCAGGAGGTAGCCCATTGACCCGAGTTGCTCAGGTCATCGTGGCTGCTTTCAAGAAGAGAAATGCTTCTTTTGCTAGTAGTGAATTCATAGGCCTCTATGAGGTTCCCGGCAAAGAATCTGCTGTCAAGGGTAGCCGAAAGATTCCTCACACTGACGATTTCAGGTATGTAAGCTCCTCTTCTTTAACAATTTGATTTCCGGAAGAAAAAGACTAACTACATAATAAGTGCACAGTTATTTTGATCTGACCCATTCTTTTAAACGTGTCGGGTCATGTAATTTTGATTCCGGTTATTTAAACATTTTAAGCATGCCATGTTGTGTTCCATATGATAATGGGGTTGTATTATTTATAAGAATACTCAATTTTCAACACAACACGAGCACAACCCATGAATACGGAATAGCCACCCCTACCTATGTGTTTTCCTGATGAACTGACCTTTCGGATGATTTTCTGCAGATGTTTGGACAAAGCGGCTCTGCAGCTGAAGGAGGATGGCGTGGATCCAAGTCCCTGGAGGCTTTGCACAGTGACTCAAGTCGAGGAAGTGAAGATCCTCGTGAAACTCATCCCAGTAACAGCTTGCACAATCATGTTAAACCTAATCTTGACTGAGTTTTTAACACTCTCAGTACAGCAAGCGTATACGCTAAACACCCACATGGGTCATCTCAAGCTTCCCGTGACATGCATGCCAGTTTTCCCTGGCCTCAGTATATTTCTTCTGCTTTCTCTCTACTACTCCATTTTTGTCCCTCTCTTCCGGCGCATCACAGGTCACCCACGCGGCGCTTCCCAGCTCCAAAGGGTAGGCATTGGTCTTGCAGTTTCAATCCTATCTGTTGCGTGCGCTGCAATCTTCGAGAGGTACCGCAGAAACTATGCAATAAACAATGGATACGAAGCTAGCTTCTTGACAGCAATGTCTAACCTGAGCGCATACTGGTTGTTGATTCAGTATTGCCTCATTGGCATTGCTGAAGTTTTCTGCATAGTCGGGTTACTGGAATTCCTCTACGAGGAAGCCCCTGATGCCATGAGAAGTGTAGGCTCTGCCTACGCTGCTCTAGCCGGAGGTTTAGGCTGCTTTGCAGCTTCAATACTGAACAACATAGTGAAAGCAGTCACAGGAAATGAAAATCAAAGACGACCATCGTGGCTATCTCAAAATATAAATACGGGGAGATTCGATTACCTCTACTGGTTGCTCACAGTTTTGAGCGTCATAAATTTCTGCGCCTTCGTGTATTCTGCGAAAAGATACAAGTATAGGGGAGAGCAGAAGTTTGCAATAGAGGAAAAGATCACAACCAATAAACAAAACGGAACAACACCACAGGTGCTAGCTAGCTAAAGAGGAAGTTAATAGTTAAGAAGTTCAGATTATTATTTGAAGAAGGTATTTAATTGATCTAAGGCAGGAATGACAGTTTTCTGTATGCCAAAGTGTTGGTTTCATATTCACATAATTGTTCGAAGAAGAAAAAAAAACTTCAACAATCCAACCAACATGTAGTAATTTCACCCTCAAAACCTCTAGTTGTGATATTTAATCGTGTTGGGGAGTGTTGCACCAAATGCGTGGGTCTTGTCGAGCAGAATGTGTTAGGTCATGTCATGTCAACTTGACCCATTAAGTTCAACTTGTGAAACGTGCCTTGTTCGTAATATGTGTTCCTAAACTTGCCGTGTTTGTGTTGGCTCATATAGCACATAGTCAACCTTCAACGTGACACGAACACAAGACACACGCACAAATCGCTAGCTCTGGTCACAAGTTGAAATTCCTTCTCAAGCTTCTAGAATCGCAAAAATGTCAATAACACCAAACAAACACCAACTGAACATTTAACTCTCATACCTTAAAAGAAGGAGCAATATCAATATGCCAACCAGAAACACAAGTAATCACTGAAGGAGGAAAATTTTAATGATGATTTTGACAGGTGAACTATAAACCATACAATCTTAAACTAATAGTAATGATTAAGATGATTTAGCCATGTCTTTGATTAAGATGATAATGATCAAATTGAGTTTCACTTTCACCGTTATGGATGCTCTTAGTATATATTGTATCCCAAATAGATCTCCACATACCACATGATAGTATACTGAACAACAAAAATCAAAAACTAAGATGACACAAAATAGATATTAAGGAGCCAGTCAGTCCCTCCCTTCTTTTTTCTCTTCTTGACAAATGAGAAAATGACACATATTATTGTAAAAAAGAAGAAGAGAATATGGTTGGTAATGTGACAGTTCAATATTCTCGGTAAGGCTCATTGCCGCATAAGATAATTTCGAAGAGAACCTTTGCTTATGTGACCGATGAAAAAGTGTATACGTGACATTTAGACACGCTATTGAGTTTCACCATTATGAATGCTCTTAGTATAAAAACATACTAAGATCTGGAACATTACACATGAGAAAATTGATCTCCAATTACACACAGGACATGGTGACGATACTGAACAACAAAAATCACAAAATATACATTAAGGAGACAAAATTGAAACACAGATTGAATCAGAAACCAGTTTGGCACAAAATGGAAAGTAAGATCACCATTTCAGCACACAATGCTACAGAAAACTTGATGCAGAAAGATGATACCTCACAGCCGGACAAATCATGAGATCCGCAGCTAGGTTTTCGCTTTCTCTTACTGCCAAAACCTAAGAACGGCGAAGCTGAGAGAGAAGCAATGTAATAAAGTTTTAGACAATTCGGATCACTTTCTTCCAAATTAATAGGTAACAAAACAATCAATCACTTCAATACCACAAAATCGCATACATAACTGTATTAATTATCTGATACAAGAGAGAGAAATGTGTACCTGTTTGTTTTGGGAGCATGTTGAGGGAGATAGGAGCAGTAAGTGAACGAAATAAGGAGCAAAATTTGCAGGCGAGACCTGGCCGGCGATGAGGTCACCGGAGTGGAAGGTAGCATAGGCAGATAGCTCTAATTGGAGAGCCAAGAGGTCTAGAGAGGTGGGCAACCGGACAGGGGGCACCATCCCTCAACACATTGTGGGAACCGAGTAGGTTGGATCCACCATCCCCCAACACATGGGTGTATATGAACACCCACCAGCAGACAACCCCACTTAGAGGGTCCAGATGAGCATAAAGTAGAAACAAGACAAGCATGAAAGAAGATTCAACTCGTATCGCATTCCAATGAAACATAAAGTTTGTATATACCAAGTCTCCAAAATTTCCTAAAAAAGCTACAAGAGAAAAAAGTGCAACTCTAGGACTAGAGCCATGCTACGCTAAGCTATGGTCGAGTGAGATCCCGAATGTCTCGAGGAGGAGGCCTAGAACGAGAACCCAACTGGATATACTATGACGATCCCTCCAAAGGAACGCCGATGACATAGTCCATCTCCAAAAGCCACTCCTCGTCCTGCTCCAGCTCGGCCTCAGCAGCCATAAGGTCCTCCAAAGATGTAGTTGGGGTGGTGCACCGTCCAATGACCGGATACTCAATGGTCCTATTGGGAGCAAACATCGGTGCCACCCACGGGGTTGGCCCCCCGAATCCTCGGCGATCATATTCCCGTGAAGCGGCATACTCGCCTCGGGAGAAAAGACGAAGAGTGTGGAAGCTCCTAAGTCTGGGATGGAAAGGAGGGGATTTCAAGACCTCCAACGCCTCAGAGGTCGTGAGGTAACCTCCTCCCATCACAGACCTGAGGATCTCATTTCTCCCATGAGCCCTTCCCATAGCGAAACACTTTGTCACCTCAGTTTGATACGCCTCTGTCTGGCGAGCCCTAGCGATTAGCTGGGCCGGAGTCTCCACCTCCTGCACCGTCTGGCGGCTCAAGGCCTCCTTCAACCGAGTCACCTCACCAACCAACTACGACAAATAAAAAGTGTTTAGCAAAAGATGGAGAAATATGGCAGAGTGCATTTGAAATAAAGAAAGTACCATCTCCTGCTCAGCTAACGTCTCACTCAGAGTCACAGACGTGGTACTCAGCACAGTCTGGAGTCCACTCTTATAGACAGCAGTCTTGTGATGCCTCCGCTCGTTCTCCCTTATCTTAACTACCAGAATGGTCTTCATCTCCTTCTCAGTTCGCAGCCCTTCCTCCAGTTGGGCAACTATAGCGCTCCTCTGTCTCTCTATCCTCAACTACTCCTCTAGATGGGCAACTGTAGCACTCTTCTCTCTCTCCACCCTCAACTCTTCCTCCAGTTGGGCAACTCTAGCGCTCCTCTCTCTCTCCACCCTCAACTCATTTTCCCGCTGAGCAACTCTAGCGCTCCTCTCTCTCTCTACCCTCAGCTCCTCCTGCAGCTGGGTGGAACTAGCCCTCAGAACCCCGAGCTCAGCATACCTTATTGCCCGCCCATCGCGATACCTGCGTAGCATAGACCGCATATCATCTCTGACTGTGACCATCTGAAGAAAAAAAAAATGGCAAAAGCATCAATAACACAACTGAGGCACTAAATACATGCAAACACTAAGTATTGAAAAAAGGAGAATAGAGAAAGTTACCTGAAGGAGAGGGTTATCAACATGTCCCGTGGTGCACATCTCATGAAAAGTAGGAGATGGAGGGCAAGTCCCAACAGAAGAGTCCTGAGAAATAGGACAAAATTTCAGTAGTAGTGACGTTCTCGTTTTCCTCATCACAAAGAGATAATCGAGCTTTGTTGTTTACTACAATCTTGTGGTATCTGGAAGTCGTGCCTTCTTGTATGTTACACACAATTGTTCTTGAAGCCAAACCTTTCAACACTTATATATGTAAATATTGAACATAAATGTGCAGAGAACTTGTCTAATTTGAGAAAGATATTGAAAGTGCATGATAGGAGCTTGTGGTAAAGGTGCATACTAGGAGCTTGTGGTGAAGAACATTCACGACGCTTCCAAATTGTTTTGAGTCTATGACCAAACAGATGATGGCGATAGATATGTTTCTGTTGAAGTTTCTCCCAGGCTCGCTAATGACACTGAAGGGACCATCGACGCTGCAAAATGGCTTCATAAGGTGGTCGATCAATCCAATGTGTACTTATTCTTGCCACCGAACCATGCATCCCCTCAATCAAGGAGGTTATTGCACCAGGAATCAGTGTGAACGAGACTGTAAGTTTCATGCACCCTTGTTTAGCTTATAGCCTTTTGTACTATGGCCACTACTATACAAGTAGGGTGTGAATCCTGATAGCTATTTATTAAGCAGTAGTGATATGGTTGGCAACGGTAAGGTTAGAGTTGGCAATTTGAGTGGTCTTTTTTTTTTTGCCATAAAAAACTAGCATGAACCCTGCTCGTTAAAGCCGTGCAAGTTTCACGTCACCAGTCGGATTGCATGTTTCACACAGATATGTGTCGGTTGTCCAACCCGATCCACAATTTGACTTGAACCTGCACAGCTGCAGGGCGGTTTTAAGTTCTTAAGGGTTTGGGTCCAAATTGACAATTGCAGTTTGTAGGTAAGTTTGTTGGCTTGCAACCTTGAGGTTATGGGTTCTAGTCATGAAACAACCTCTCTGCAAAAGTTGGGATTGTGTATTAAAACAACCCTCTCCATATCCTGAAATGGTGTGAGCCTCGTGAACTGGGCATGATAATTTCATTCACCGGAGTTATTGAGGAGAAGCTTTCCATTTTTATCTTTAAACCGCTCGCTTATAGGGATTAGTGATTCTATAGTATAGTAACAATAGTAGTTGCAATTACGCACATCAAATAAGTGTTTTGTTATATGAAGCGGTAGTGGTCATTAATCATTGATGCTTACTTAGATGGCTTCGAGGCTTCCGGGCTAAGTGACCTATATAGAGTCACGAGTAATGCTTCTTTCTTTGTCAGACGCGTAGACATTCTCTTCGACAAAATGCTCGAGAAGATCGGAACCCCATAAGCCCTTGATCTATGAGGAAAGGTAACTATTGGATTTGCATGTTAATTTATAGGCAAATTGCATATTAGCTCTATTTGCATATATTCAATTTTTCACTTCAAAAATATGAAATTGATGTTGTCAGTAAAGGAGAAAATGAGTATTTTAAAGGGGAAAAAAAGGAGAGATCATACATTGTACAATTAGCTTTCGTGAAAAAATGTATAGGGAGCCCCTTAATTTATTTTGGAAATAACTTGTAAGGAAACTCTCACATCACGAAATGCCAATTGATCAGGCCGCGGTAGCTCAAGCAGCCCTATGTTGAGTCAAATTGGTTCCTAATATATATTTTTTTTCTAATTTTATCTCTTAGGAGCATCCACAATGGAAGACATTTATTGGGGCCTCTACAAGTGACCCCCTTTTCCCCCAAGTCCACCAATGCATGGGGTCATTCTTTAGGGTCAGCCCCTTCCTCTCTTTTTTCTCTTCTTACAAATGAGAAAGTGACGCATGTTATTGTAAAATTTGTGGAGAGAATATGGTTAGTGAAATGTCAATTTCATACCATAATTAAGTTCCACCACTGCATAACTTCCAACTAGATCCATTGCAGATGTGATGTATAAAAAAGTGCAAATGTGACATTTAGGCACTCAAATTGAGTTTCACCATTACGGATACTCTTAGTATATAATGTATCCCAAATTGATCTCCACATAAAGACTATACTGAACAACAAAAATCAGGATCTAAGATGACACCAAATAGATATTAAGGGATCGGTCCCTTCCTTCCATTTTCTCTTCTTGACAAATGATAAAGTAACACACGTAATTCTTAAGAAAAGAGAGAAGATATGGTTGGTGACATAACAATTTAAGATTCTCGTTAAGTCTCATTGCTGCATAATATAATTTCAAAGAGAACCATTGCTTATGTGACCGGTAAAGAAGTGTATATGTGACATTTAGGCACGCAATTGAGTTTCACCATTATGAATGCTCTTATACTAAGATCTGGAGCCACACATGACAAAATTGATCTCCAATTACTACATGACATGGTGATGATACTGAATAACAAAATGAACCAATATGACACAAAATAAACATTAAGGAGACAAAATTGAAACACTGATTGAATCAGAAACCAATTTGGCACAAAATGGAAACTAAGATCACCATTTCAGTACACAATGCTATAGAAAATTTAATGCAGAAAGATGATACCTCGCAACCGGACGGATCATGAGAACCGCAGCTAGGTTTTCGTTTTCTCTTACTGCCTAAACCTAACAACGACGAAGCCGAGAGAGAAGCAATGTAAGAAAGTTTTAGACAATTCGAAGCTCTTTCTTCCAATTAATAGGTAACAAAACAATCAATCACTTCAATACCACAGATTCACATACAAAACTGCATTAATTATCTGATACGAGAGAGAGAAATGAATACCTGTTTGTTCTGGGAGCATGTTGAGGAAGATCGGAGCAGTAGGTGAACGAAATAGGGAGGAAAATTTGCAGGCGATACCTGGCCGGCGATGAGGTCGCCGGAGTGGAAGGTAGAGACTGAAGTTTTGGTGATTCTCAGTGAGGATTATTGTGGGATTGAGTACACGCGCTAAACATATAAAAGCAGACTAAATTAACCTAGATTTAAAATTTATGACAGTTTAGTCCTTGATTTTTTTTTTTTTTTTAACTTACAAAGTGACATAATTATAGCTTTAGATTTTGAAGAAAAAAAAATGATGTTCTATTGACGAAATAGACTTTTAGGCATATGGTCTGAGAATAATGAATTTAAACAAGTAATTTTTTGTTTAGGGTAAGTCAGATCAATGAGTTAATGATTTCTTATTAAATTTCATTTATACACAGTCAAGCGAATTGATTGGAGCAGAGTGACTCATCCGGATTTTGACACCTCATTATTGGATTAGCTTAAGTAAAAAATAATTTGATTTAGACTCTTTAATGATAAATTAGTCTTGAAAGGGTTGACTTGATGGTCAAATTGATTATTCCCCCACTAACCACTAGGGTTCAATTTTCAGACCATGGCCTTTTTTACCCCTTTAATGCACCATACCAATTTTTGGAGTGCGCCATTAAAATCTTCTAATAAGAGATTAATCTCGAAAGAGTTGACTTGATGATTGAGGTGGGTTACTTCCTCATCGGTCATTTGAGACCCCAAAAAATCTTAAATGCATTAGACTGATGTGGAGGCCTCAAAACCGCCCAGGTTCAAATCTTGAAGGCAACATCAAACAAAAATAAAATCGAATGCGTCAAAAGGATGCGGCCTTGAAATCATCCTTCCATATTTGAGAATGGTCTCAAAATGCTGGCAAAACTTCCGCAAAGACCACCTTTACTGTATATAAGGTCGACAACGCTACAAAGAGAATTGAGTTTTGCTTTGAAATACAAGGTGTATTGCTTGCTAGATATGGCACATTCTCTTCTCTAATTGCAAAGTGGTTGCATGCCATTTTGTATACAACTTGGAGTCCAATCTACATTAGAAAGATAAAAAAAAAAGGCCTCGATTATTGTTAAAAGTATTTTATTCGAACTTGGTTTTTTAGTAGAATTTGTCTGCAAATCAAATCGAGAGCCCTTGCACATCCCATCCAAAACTCACGCGAACATGTTTGGATGAAGCATTTTCAACCCGAATTTCAATTTTGTTAGCATATGTTGCGAGATGAAAATAAGAATTAGAATGAGATTGTCATTGCTCGTGTCTGAATAGATTTTCTTGACATAGAAATGACTCGCCTAACACCCATTTCCGTTCTTGATTCTCACTCATTCCAATTTTTCTTAATACAAACTGAACCCTAGTTTATTCTCAAAAGTTCCAAACATTTGCGTCTCGAAGCGCACTGGCCATGCCCCATCTCAATCGAAATGGAAGAACAGCAAGTAACAATGCAAAACTCTGAATATAGATTACAAATGTAAAATGACATTACATTCAACTCATATGGTTCAAACGGAACTGTGAATGCAGTTAAAGAAAGGGGTGTTACCGAACTAGCCATCAACTACAAGAAAGATTCGATGCAAAAACTTCACACGCAAACTCGCATACGAGAGCAAGAAATGCAAGTCAATCCACCGTTTGGATTCTCGGATTTCATATGAGATTACTGGATGTAAGCCAAATCTAATGTTTGAATGCACAAAGGCTACGAGATTTCAACTTTCTATGGTTTCTCAAACATTTTTTTTTTACATCATTTCAAATCAAATCCAAGAATTCGAACACTAGATGCATATCCTTATGTGCAAGCTTTACCATACGCAGCTGACAATAAGGCTGAGCGTTTTCTAGGCTAATGACAAACACATTATAGAAAAATAAACACATCGTAAGCTAAGACAAGATATATGTACAATATAGGTCGGCGTCAACATGTGTCATTTAGCATGCATTTAAAAACATGGATATAAAAAAGTTTCAATAATAAAAAAACATAACATTGAACCCATTACAATGATCGGGAGACTATTATAAGTCTAATTGCATGTGACAGTCAGTGAGAGGACTTGCTGGCTAATTATTGACAAAAAAAATCAGTGGACGCTATGAACATTTCAGAGCACATAAAATCCCAAACGAAAGATATGAAAACAAGTTAAAGTGAGAGACAAACCTGAACTTTCATGCCTCAATTGAAAATTTGCCAAAATGACATATTGTACAAAGTATGTATTCTCGCCTAAATATACTTCAATCCAGTGATATATTGCTGTCTAGAGATTAGATACTGGGCCAGAGCGTAAATTATTCCTAAAAGCCCCAATATTTTAACCTTAAGAACATCTGTAATGATGATCGAAGGAAGATTGAGGGGCAATGTGAGAAGTGGGGTTGAGTCGGTCTGCTTCGTGTAACTCCACACGAACCTGTTGAAAAGAATGTGACTCGGGAATGTAAGAATCAGGAGAGCCAAATTCTTCACAGCAAAGAACCAATCCGGACCACCAATTTCAAGACCCCATCCAGCATTTCCATGCCATATATCTTCCCAAATACTGTATAGTGCTGTCAGGACCAGGTAACCCGATATCACTACAGTAACGGGGAAGTACCTCTGTTTGTCCCCAAAACCCGCAACAAAATCAGAGTCCTGGTTGAGAAGCAGCAAAATAGGTGCCAAGAAAAAT
>JAYMTA010000688.1:0-25184 GCA_036897625.1 Pelargonium cotyledonis
GGAAAAAGTGAGGGTTATATTGGAAACACACTAAATTATCTTGTAATTCTTAATTTTTGTAAAAAATAAAAATAACACACTCATTTTAAGACGGAGGAAGTATATCAATACTCCGCATATCAATATTGATTATTATATCAATATTATAATGAATCAAACTACCCTTAAGCCAATAGAAAAATACAATCTCCCATCACATCTAATTATGTGTCCGTGTCCAATGTAGTTGACATTGGGAAATAAAATTTTAAATTGTTCACCAAAAAAATAAAACATTTCAAAAGTACTTGTCCTAAGATTCCTACTTATCCAATTTTGTTACTCTTAACTAAAAAACGACAAGCCAAAATAGTAAGAGCATTTTTATCTTTATTTACCATTCCCAGCAGTAAAAAAAAAACGCAGTAATAAAGTTGAATTTATCGAGATTCGGATGAGAAGCAACAAGCACGAGAATCTCGTCTGCCGTGCCACTCGGGGTGATAAGAATGTCACACGTGTCCACTCAGTACTATGTAACGCCTTGGCCTCACTCTACTTATCATTTTCCACTCACTTCTAGGGTTTGTCTATTGTGTTGTGCTGTGCTGAGCTGAGCTTGACGAAGAGATCGACCTCTAATCGCAACCAGGTCTCAGCTCTTTATTTTACTCTTCTCAATCATGTGTAGATTCCATGATCGATTCCAGTTTCTGCTTCAGCATTTAGTTTAGTCTTTGATCGATTCCAGTTTCTGCTTCAGCATTTAGTTTAGTCTTTGATCGATTCCAGTAATTTACACTTCATTTCTTGATTTGAGTCCAAACTTTCTGCTTCATGTGTATCTGAGATCAAGTTCATCATCGCCTTGATTATTCTCTTGATCAATCTGCCCATTCTCAGTCTCTTAATTAGATCAGATTTGATTAAACTCGTTTTTGGTAGATTTGTGTTTGCGGATCGTTACTGTGTGCTCATATCATTTTTTGCATGTGGTGGCGATTAGCGGAGTATTGATACATGAATCGATCGATCGATCTCATGAAAAACTACTGGAAATGTTTTTGCTATTTCAGCGTTAGAGGATCTTTTGCTAAAAAAAGCTGAAAGATTTGTATTTGTTATTTTATACGGAGTACATTTTATCTGAATGTGTGGCTCTTTTGCTTGGCGAGATCCACCAACACAGAAAAAAAAAATGATTTCATAAGTTTATTTATTGAGAATTAGATTGTTCTTTTGTTTATTTTCTGAAATACTGTTTAGTGATGAATTAAGTTTGCTTTGTTTTCTGCAACTTAATTTTTTTGGATTAATGGGTAAAAAGAAGGTAAGTTGCTGATAAATACTCAATATTGAACATAATTTGCAAATTGGTCCTTATTTTATTTTTGTCTGACAGCTAATTCCATGTAACCTCAATTTTGACAATGTCAAATTGATGGTGACTGCAAGGATAAAATGACTATTTTGGAAAGGAAAAAAAGATAAAGATAAATCATATGCCATAAAATCCATATACATGATAAATGGGAAAAAAAAATATCAAATTATTAAATCTGAATGACATAATGAACCATATTTACTGGGAGTTATCAGTTATCTGCAAAAGAGGATATGTATAGGCTATTTATCTGCAATATACCATAAAAAGAATCACTATGTTTGGTTTGTTTACTTTTTTTTCTTTCTATATATCTGTTATTCTTCATTCAGATCCCTTAGGTGACTTGAACTTCACACTCAAGTGTTTCCAATATCCAATTTTTATCACAATGTCTTTTATTTGCCAAATGATTGGACATGGGTTGTTTTATTTGGATTAAAACATGGATCTGCATTTCATCTTTTTTTAGCTATAATCTATCACTTGAACAGATACGATGCAAGGAGCTGTACAAACATTTATGGTGCGCGGAAACATGGTGAAAAATGCAGTCTTGCAACGGATTCGTCTTGTGAATCCAATGATGAGCCCTGCTGTCTTTTCACGCTTCGAGTCAACTTCATCGGCCCCGACTCCCCACATGGAAGAGCAAGGTTTTGAGAGCACCAAAATTGCTGATATCTTAAAATCCAAAGGTAAAGGTGCTGACGGCTCCTGGCTTTGGTGCACTACTGATGACACTGTTTATGATGCTGTGAAGTCGGTAAGCAACTTTGTGTTTCATTTCATCACTTACTAAATGTTGCTGTGGCATTTAGGGCTTCATTTGTAGCTTAAGTATTCTTCTTTTTTCTTTTCCCCTAGATGACGCAACACAATGTTGGAGCTTTGGTGGTCGTGAAACCTGGTGAACAAAAATCTATAGCAGGAATTATCACCGAGAGAGGTTCGCGCTTAGCATCCTGCTCACATGAAAATAGTTTATGTTTTATACATTGGATAAATGATCACTTTACATCTTGAATATTTCAATTCGTTAAATCCACCTTTACACTCAAAATCCTTATATTTGTATAATTGTTCTGTCCTTGTGATCGATGTAAGACTTACTAAGGTAGTGTTTGGATTGGGAATGAGAATGAAGAATGAGAATGAGATTCTCATTCCAAATTATATCATTCTCATGACCAAAAAGTCCTAATCCAAACACGAAGAATGAGAATCTCATTCGCATTCCCATTCTTGAACAAAAATTCTAATCCAAATGCTACCTTAGTTTATTTTACTGTCTTTTGTTGCTACCTTCATTTCTCTAAGAAAATCAATGCTGCATTTGTCAATATTACCGATCTCTTGATATGTGAATCTCTTTCCTATTAGTTATTAGGAATAAATATGTTGGCAAGGCAAACTTTACTTTAACAGCTAGTTCTTTCTCATATTTGATGACATAATTTCAGATTATCTTCGGAAGATCATTGTACAAGGAAGATCTTCCAAGTCTACCAAGGTTGGGGACATCATGACTGAAGAGGTATATACAAGTAGTACCCTTTCGGTTTACTTAAACTGAGAAACACATTTGTAGTTATGAGTTGGTGCCTATTTGTTGCAAGCTATAATTGTATAACTTTTTTGGGTGCAGAACAAGTTAATTACAGTCACACCCGATACCAAAGTTCTGTGGGCAATGCAATTGATGACAGGTTTTTATATGCTGCTGCTTTTTTCTTTAACAAATTTGTTTGCTACTTTGTTTTTGTTCTTCTATACATAATACGAATTGAACTAATTTAAGTTCGAAACTGTGATTGGTTGGCAGATAATCGCATTAGGCACATTCCGGTGGTTGATGACAAGGACATGATTGGCATGGTGTCCATCGGAGATGTTGTTCGTGCTGTGGTGAGCGAGCACCGGGAGGAGTTGAACCGCTTGAATGCGTACATACAGGGAGGTTATTAGTTGGAGAGACTAATAATAAGTCATGTTATGGTGGTCGGGCTATTCTGGATCTTTGAAAACTAGTAAGCTGAGTGCTTGTATATATTTGTGATTTAGTATGCATCTTGTTGTGTATGCTTATGGCAGTTCGGGTTGTCGCTGGACTGGGACATGATAACCGGCATGTGAACTATTTTCTTAAGAATAAGCTCTGTGGTGCTGTTTGAAATTTCTTCTTAGTACTTTTTTGCATTGTATGTGTTGGACAAACTGGCCTTGATCATGACAGGAAAGTGGTTGCATCATGTTTGGCAATTGGCATTGCATGGTTATGTATTTTCCGAGTTGGTGTGGAACAGGGAGACATAATATTTGTGTTGTGACACGTCCAACGTGGACACTTGGGGGTTGCAACAATATATTTACTGTAAAATCTTATTCTAGTCATGTCGTGTCAAACATGATATATATATATACATATATATATAATACTAAACGTGTTATGTCGGGTTGGGTTTCATTCGATCAAACATGTGTTCGAGTTGCTTGTTCATGATCATGTTGTGTTCCATGTTTCAACATTGCCGTGTTAGTTTATATAGCACATAGTCAATCTTCATGGATTGAATTGAAGTGAGCGACCACAGCTTCTCTGGTTGCATGGGACATTCGTTCTTTATCTAACATACTGCGTTGACTGATATGAATTTGGTATTTTGCGTTGGCTAATGTGAATTTGAATTCGACCCAAAACGTATGCTACATCATGTATCGACTATCTCAAGTTTGAATTTGAGTAACATAACAAAATCAAAATTACGTTCACGTACTAAAAATCGAATTGTCAGCAACAAAATCATACTACAATACCAATTCATTTCTTGGGTCGACATATGTTCATTTTGACCCGAATGGGTGAGCCGATAAGCCTCCAACAACGATGAGCTACACAGTAATAACTATTTCATTCTTAAATATCTCCTCGTTACTTAAAATGAGATTTAAATTCAAAAGAATACTAATATATTCTTAGCTTCAGTCCAGATATGAATTTTCTGCTTAAAAAAATACTGTATTGCCCAAAATGTCCCGAAAATCTCCCGGTTTTTTTACCAATAGATAATTTCGATAATGATTGGAATATTATAGGAGTATTTTTAAAATCAATTTTCAAAATCTTTCGTAGGGCGCTTTTTATTTGCTCACTGTTCACCTCACTCTCTTCTCCACTGGTAGGCCCATTAATCCGTACAGAAATAGGTGTTTCTGGAAGAAGCTCTCAAATACGCCATCTCTCCACCTCTTCCGAAGCTCCCAGGTGAGTACAGTTCACTCGCATCTTCGTCTTCTTCCTTTGATTTTTTTTTTTAAAATATATAAATGTATATTTAAAGTTTCGGTTTGAAGCAGAGAGAACGAATCGAAGCGAAGATGGTGGAGGCTGAGAGCAATATCTCCAACTCTTATGAAGAAGCTCGCAAGCAACGCCTTGAAGAAAACAAAAAGAGATTTGAGGTGATTTTGCTTTTTCCTTGTCATTATCTCACCCATTCTACATAGATGATTTCGCGTGTTTTTTTTTTTTTTTTTTTTAAATTAATTTCCTTTTACTTAAGCTTATCGATGTGATTTTTTGATGTTTTTGCTGGTTTTTATTCAATAGGATTTGGGAATTTTGAGTATATCCAAAGGTTTGACAGAGATCAACAATGCTGAGAAGAAGTCTCACACTCAGGTAAGAGGGTTGCTACAACAATATTTATGAAAATGAGTCTCAACTTTATTGATTTTCGCCCCAAATTGGGTGTTGCTCTACGTTTTTTAGTTATATGCTTGAATTATCGACAATAATACTAGGATAAGTTTGTTAGAAGCTCACAACAAGAGTACATGGAGTGGAAGAGTGAAAGCGAACTCTAAATAGCCTGTCCTTAAGTTCTACAAAATTGATAAAGTAGACATTATTTTGGGACAAAGAGAGTTACAGTGATCAACTAAGTTGGGGACTTATTAATGTTAAGTGGCTCTATATTCTTCTTGTGATGCAGCAAGTTCGTAATCCAAAACCCAAGTCCATCCCAAATGACTCTTATGCATCGGAACCAAGACGATCCTCTCGTGCACGCAACCCTGTTCCTTCATATCGTGATGAAGTAAGTATTTGTCAATCAGTGTCTTTTTTAGGTGATCTTAAAAATGTTATGGTAGTGTTTGGATAAGAATTTATGTTGACAAATGAAAATGATATTCTCATTCTTCATGTATGTTTGGATGATGATGACTTTTTGGTCATGAGAGAATGGTTTTTGCAATTCTATTATAGATTCTGTTCCTCATTTCAATTTTTTTTTAATTCAAGTGCTACCTTATTATAGAAAATTAATTTGAAGACGGATAGTGGTAAAAAGGCATATATGATGTGTTCTTTTTAGCATTCAATTCATGTTCTTTAAAACTCAAAACAAATAGAAATATATAAAGTATAGTTTTATGGCACTCTATGCATGATTATGAGCCTAATTCAATGTAATTTCTCAATGACTTGGAACATTTTAGTATTAACTTTCTTTCTATCCATTACAGTTAGACATAGGCCTCCCACCTTCGCGGAGAGGAAGGAAAGCTTCATCTTCATGGGAAAGGTGGAGTCCGCTACTTTGTCTCTAGTCTTGCAATTATTTGTTTATTCACTTTATGGATGTTAGAAACAACAGTGTGGGGTTTTCAGCTATCTTGCTAGGCCAGCGGATGAAGTTAAAATGGCCTCGTATGAAGAAAGGGCCTACGCTATGAAAGCAGCTGAAAAGATTCAGAGCAATCTACCGTCTGAAAATCCATCTTTTGTCAAATCAATGGTTCGGTCCCATGTTTATAGTTGTTTTTGGTTGGTAAGTTGGAAGAGGAAATACATATGATCTGATTTTTGTTATCAGTTTCTTTTGCTAGTTTATGTTTAGATAAGGCCTTACTTTATTTGCTAACCCATCTGGTCATTCACTTTGCTTTACTCTCAAGGGTCTACCATCTCAGTTTTGTAAGAACTATCTTCCGAAAAAAGAGTTAAATGTGGTATTGGAGGATGAAAATGGCACTGAATATGAGGCTATGTATCTTGGCAAGAGAGTTGGGCTTAGTGGTGGTTGGAGAGGATTTGCACTGGACCATAAGTTGGATGATGGTGATGCTGTGGTGTTTGAGATGGTTGAACCAACAAGATTTAAGGTAGGTTAAATATTTATTAAGAAAGTGGTTATACGAAGAGTTATGTGGTGTTACACACACGTGTGTGTGTGTGTGTGTGTATATATATATTCATTGCAATAGCCAATATGTATATATGTTTGGATTCTCGTTGTAAAAAAAACTTAAAGACATGCACAACTTGTTACTTAAAGTTCACGTGTCTGGCATTTCAAACCACATATTTTTGCAAACTGATCCAATATTTGTTGGGCTAAAGTTTTTTTAACAATGCTCTTTGGTGGTTAATGGTTCCTTCCTGGTTTACAGCCAGATCAATGAATTAAAATTACACAGTTAATGCATATTTTACCATCTCATGCAGTTTTGACTTCTCTTTCAAATAGTTAATGCAGTTTGACCATCACATAGTTTTCATTACTGGTCTACAAAGAAAACTGAGCCCAAAATAGATCATCTTTAGTTTATTAAGTATTGTGTTTGAGCAAAATTAGTAAGTTTAAATCTTTGTTTCATGTGTTGTAATCTTTGTGGCAATGATGATTGCATGGCTATTTATCCTTGAGTTTTTTAGTCCATAGCAATTAGCAGCTACTGTTGTTATGCACATGTTCACTTGGTGTTTATATCTTTATATAGGTGGTGTTTGGATTAAACTTTGGAACGAAAATATGAATCAACAATGAAATGGGAATGAGTCATTGAACAAAGGAAATGTCATTCCCATTTCGATTCTTGATTCCCATTCCTACACAAAAATCCTAATCCATACGTGCTACCATAGTTTCTCTGCTTGCTCACGTCTTAGTTCTTACTCATATGTTGCTGCAGGTTTACATAGTGAGAGCATCTTCTCCCACAAGTCCTAAACAAGACAATGATATTTCGGATAACAAGGCTATTGGTGCTAAAAAGACGTCAAAGAGGACCAGGGCGCAAGATTCTAAACTAGAGCAGAAACAGAAGTCGAGTGACCCAATCGTCAATGAAAGTAATGACTTGTCAAGCCCTGAAAAGCTCCAGCCCGAGCAGGATGGTCATGAAGTCCAATCACAAGAAGAAGAGAAGGATGACCACGAAGTCCAATCACAAGAAGAAGAAGACGAAGAAGAAAGGCCTACGAAGAAGCGGGGAGTTCAAAAGAAGCGCGCAACAGCAAAGCCTAGTACATCAAAGAACGGACATCCTGAAGGCCAATCACAAGAAGAAGAAAGGCCTACAACGAAGCGTGGAGCTCAAAAGAAAGGTGCAACACCGAATCCTAGTACATCAGAGACGTTGGAAATTGCTGAGAAAAATGTGAGGCCTGCTCGTAAACATAGGAAGGAAAGGTTATTTAGGAAGAGAGTACGTTAAGAGAGTTGATATAGCATGTTATTTATGTAGTATAGTTGCATGAGAGATTTATGGAGTCTCAGACATACATACATTTGGATTTAGTTAATGTTGCCAGTGGTGGAGCCAGACATTCAGTACAGGGTAGGCATAAAATTTTAATCCATCTATCTTAAAATGAGTGTCTTGTTTTCAATTTTTGTAAAAATTAAAAATTACAAGATAATTTAATGTGTTTTTAATATTATTCCCATTTTTCCATCCGCACTCTATTGCAAATCAGTTTATGTGCATAAGTGATAAGGATAATATAAGGAAAATAATATAATAACTTAAAAATAGAAATAAGACACTTATTTTGGGACGGAGTGAAGTAATAGACAAAAAGTAACATAATTTTTTTGTGTTTAATATATTTTTTTGAGTTTATAAATGTCTTTAAACCATAATTTTTATTACAAATATGTTTAAACTGTTCAAAATTATAAATGAGACATTAAAATATAAGTTTTTTTTTGAAAAAAATATAGGGAAATTTTGTCAATATATATAGAAAAGAGGAGTCTAAGCCAATTAATTTTTGGCTTAGGCTAAGCCACTAACGAGGTGGTGACAAACATTAAAATACTTGGATCCGGGCGGGTCGCTCCACTCCCACCAATTCACTTGGGTAGATATAGGTAAAACTAATTGAGATGTCATCACCTCTAATCCAAGCCAAAAAAATGTTGCCTCATATTCGATTTCCTATATATATATATAATATGTTTACTATAAAAATCTAGCAATAAGTATCAAACTCATGCCGTCTTGCCCTTAGGCCTTAACCACTATGGCAGAGGCAACATTAATAAATTTAAATGAACTCATATATATTTATTGTATTCCAAGAAGCTTGGCATAGGCAGCTGCCTACCATTGCTGCCCTTTGGCTCTGCCAATGAGTGTTGCTGATATATTATGCCATATTTTTGGCCTATCTATTTGTACGGCTATGACTATGGCCTTGCTTGAATAGCAGGAAATTATGTAGGCTCTTTTGTCTCCACAAGCTCAATCACCGAAAAATGGTTACACTTTTTGGCCTAATAGGACACTCGTATGCTTATTGAGCTATTTTTTGTTATTTCGGGTTTGGTTAACATTAGGTCAACCTAGGTCGCTTTGGCTATGCCCCTGCTTAAACAAGTTAGACAAAACAATGTTTGCGTGTTTATCATGCGTGATATTATCGAGTTGGAGTAGTGATAACTAACATGTAGTGTTGATTTCATTTATGCTATCGGTAGCTACCATAGATTGAGTTCATGAAACTTTCTACCCATGAATTTAAATCGAATTTGGGAATGAGACACTTAGTTACAATAAATTGACCATGAAGTGATATTTTTTTTCCTTTTTTTTTTGTTGCTTAATTTCAATGATTTGAAATTGATTTTGAATTACCAATAAGGTTCATTTCTTAAGAAACTTTGTTCATATTCCCATGCAAAATTAAATAAATAATCAAATACAAACATTTTCATAAATGATGGGTCAAAGGTTCTAAAATAACTTTTCAAAGAAAATTTAAATTTTGAAGGATGGAAAGAAGATGTTTGAAAGCGAAAAAGGCAACACCAAATAATTAGAGACCATTCAAAAGGAACAAATGATTTAGTCTACTACATATTCAAAAAGAAAATATTGGGAAAAGCTTATTTTATTTTCTTATGATACCAAAATTGATTTTATTAATATTTAAAATCCATCCTTCAAAATTGGTAGAAAAAGTTTTGCCGCCTTTGTGATTCTATCCGTCTCGAATGAGGATTAGTTTGGATGTGGTAGAACGGTTTAAATGTCTCAACCGCAAGTTTTCGGATCCACTCAGGAACCTCATGGCATAGACCAAAAAAAAAAAACCCATCATGCATTTCAAATATAAATTTTTTCTTGATATGAGAATCGTCATTTATTAAACCGCATATAACTAATTGTATATTTTAAACCACATTTTTGAGCTATACAACTGTGTGAATGATGGAGCTCTCAGGATCAATCCTCACTCTACACATTCTTGGTGGTGATGGTGTAAGAGACCACTATGGTGCGGTAAAGTGCCAAAAACTCTAGGCTAGGGTTAAGATACATAGTCTCATCCTGAACACTATTGGTTTCTTGTATATATACCCCTTTAGGCCGTTGCTTATAAAAAAAAAAAAATTCTAAGCTATAAAACAAAATTATCTGTCCTAAAATAATTATCCATTTATTTATTTATTTTTGAGGTATCGGGTTCGAGTCTCCTTTTCGACGATATAGAGTGTGGTTTAATTTAGATTAATAGGAGAAAACAACCCTTATTATGTAGCTCGACAGATGAAAAATAAAAATAAAAAAATAATGTAATTAAAAAAAAGCATTATTCTGAACTAATATTTATACATAAATATTATTTACATAAAAATTAAATAATTAAATATAGCATTAAAAAAGTACATTTATTTTAACATATTGTGTGGAGTGGAGTGGAGTGGAGTGGAGTGTGTGATTCCCCTACAGCGCATTAAAGCAAGCACTCGCAATTACAATTTATATTTATAAAAAAAAAAAAAGTAAAGTACAAAAAGAACGTTGTTTGTTGCTTTCTGTTATCACACGACACCAAAACAAAGCACCAGCACTCACTCTCTCACTCTCTCACTCTCTCACTCTCTCTTCCACTCTTTGCTCTCCTCCTCCTCCTCCTCCTGCAATGCCTGTGATTTTCACTATCTCATCCTGATTCATCGAAGCTTCTCCGATCGGATCTTCACTGTCTCCGGCTAGCTAGATCCATAGATTCTGGAGCCAATGCCGTTCGTCTTCTTCCGCAAACGTTTCTGTTTCGATTTCAGTTCTGTTGGAGTCATTGTTGCTTCGATTTTGATTCAAATTCATGTTCCACGGCCTCGTCATGATTTCACGTGATTCCGAGCCGCCATTGTCGTCTTCTTCTCCTGACCGCTACACAAACTACTCGTCTTTAATGGCGTGAAACGAATAAACCAGAAGGTCGCTTTCCTCTTTTTCCTTATTGTATGCCGTAACTTCTTCGATATCTATGTTTGGAGGGTTTGTTTGTTGATTAAATTGAACTGTAATATTAATTAATTAATTAATTAATTGATTGATTGATTGATTAATTTAATTCTATGTTGTTCTGCTGCTATATGTGCTTCTGCACTTACTTGAAGCTTCTTCTTCTTATAGTTCTAGATCTGTTTGCAGCTATAGTAGTCATATTATGCTTTAGATCTTTAATGTCCTTGCATAATATGTTTTTCTCTTTCACTTTGTTTCACATTTAGTAGCTATTTTTTCAGTTCCTGCTGTTGAGAAATTTACGTGAGTAGTTGAGTTGAGTTTGTTGTAAATTATCAACCTAACACCACTAAAGAACTGTTGTCTTCCAGAAATTAGGTGATTTTTCTGTTTAACCTCTTTTAGAATTCTACTCTTGTTGAGCCATTCCTATGTATCTGTGATTCTAATTCATGCAAAGCCGAAGCCAGCTACTCTTAAAATCATTTTTTCCCCTCTATTCAATTGTGTGACCAATGAACATCATGACTTTGTTTATGGCAAGCCTATATACTCCGTTTCTTCAGCCTATCTATTTTAGCTTATTAGTCTGAATTACAGAGTTGTTGGTTAGCTCATCTTCTTTGACTAATTCACATTCACGTTATATGTTTCTTTCTAGAGAATCTTTACTACTAGTTCAATTTAGGAATTTCCTTTTCTTGTTAATTCCTTCCCACAATCACTGTATTTAACCATTGTTGTGTTTTTAAGTTCATTTAATCGTACTATTCGGCAGTGACTTCAATTTGCTCTCAGTACTTTTTGCTCTGAAGGTGAGATTGCGTTCTCTCATCTTTCTTTTTTGCTGGGAGAACATTCATTCTTTAAATATTGTTTTTTAGATAAGCATCATTTTCTGCATGGTATTGATAATCTTGTTGTGTTCTTTAAGATATTCTGCAGAGTTTTTTATTTTAAGTTTTCTATCCATCTTAGAATGTGATAGGAACAGCTCTTTTCCCTTATATGCTTTACTTGTTCTCAGTTTTCATCCATTGCTGTCCTATTGCTATTGATTACTTTTAGTAATTGTTATCCATTCTGTTTCTTTCATGTATTAGATTCTGGAAAGAGACATAAACAGGGAATAACTTGTAAAAGAGTTGCAATGCTCAATAACCTTTTTTTTTTCTTTAGTGTGAAACACATTTATATAGAAGTGGTCCTTAGAGTTTGTTTTTGTCCAACTTGTTAATTAAAAAGGAATCTCTGTGAGACTCACAAGAGGGTTGGGAGGGGGTTAGTTCCTGCTTTGCCAACATTGCACAGGAATATGTTTGTTACATTGTCATTTCACCTTTTTCATGTTATGAAAATATTTGGTAGCTTTTTGTTATTACTCTTGCTTACAACGATATTGTCATCCATATTTTCTACCCAGTATCAAATATGTTGATTGCTTTGTTTTATCTGGTAACCTAATGTAATCCTACGGTTCCCTTGTGCTGAAACAGGAACATAAAACTGTGCAGAGTCTATATTCTTATCACCGAGATTCTTTCATATTCACCGCGCAAAACAACACCCCATGAAGCTCTGCTTTGTTTTTGCCATTCTTTATTCCGTTCTTTATATTGTCACTCTTCCTCTGGTTGTGTCCGATTTGAACTCTGATAAGGATGCTCTTCTTGCCTTTGCTGCTGCTGTCCCCCATGGTCGAAAACTCAACTGGACTCACACTACCCCGGTCTGCTCATCCTGGGTAGGCATCACTTGTACTCAAGATCACACCCGTGTGTTAGCTCTTCGGCTCCCTGGGGTTGGTTTAGTGGGGCCCATACCAAATGACACACTTGGCAAGTTAGATAACCTCAAGATTCTCAGCCTTCGCTTCAATCTACTCAGTGGTGTTCTTCCTTCTGATATTACCTCCATCCTTTCACTCCGTTACCTCTTTCTCCAAAATAATAACTTCTCCGGCATAATTCCCGATTCCCTTTCACCCCGACTCCATGTTTTGGATCTTTCGTTCAATTCATTTGTGGGCACTATTCCGCGCACAATTCGCAATTTGAGATGGCTCACCAAACTGAACCTCCAGAACAACAACCTTTCTGGATCAATACCCGAACTCAATCTTCCCAGGCTTAAGCATCTGAACTTAAGCTACAACTATCTAAATGGCTCCATCCCGTCATCCCTCCAAAATTTCCCTGATTCATCCTTTGTCGGAAACCCTCACTTATGCGGACCACCTCTTGCAACTTGCTCGATCATCCTTCCTCCACCTCCTAATATCTATCCTCCCCCACAATACGCACCTCAAAAACATAATTCCAAAAAGACACTGAATATAGGAGCTATAATTGCCATAGCAGCTGGAGGATTGGCGCTGCTATTTTTGGTGGCCTTAATTATCTTCCTGTGCTGTTCAAAAAGAAAGAAAAGTGAACAGAGTAGTGTATCGAAAGGGAAGGCTTCTAGCGGGGGAAGGAGCGAGAATCCCAAAGAGGAATTTGGGAGTGGTGTGCAAGAACCCGAGAAAAATAAGCTGGTTTTCTTTGAAGGTTGTGTATACAATTTTGATCTTGAGGATTTATTGAGAGCTTCGGCTGAAGTCTTGGGGAAGGGTAGTTATGGCACGGCATATAAGGCAATCTTAGAGGAGGCAACAACCGTTGTCGTTAAAAGGTTAAAGGAATTGGTGATTGGGAAGAGAGACTTTGAGCAGCATATGGAGACTGTGGGCAGAGTGGGGCAACACCCAAACGTGTTGCCACTTCGCGCTTACTATTATTCAAAAGACGAGAAACTCCTCGTCTATGACTATGTTTCTGGTGGCAGTTTACTGGCTCTCCTGCATGGTACGCCTTTTCTCCTCCTTTTGAATTCCTTCTCTTTCTTTTGGATACTTCATAAACCATGATTCCATTAGCTTTCGTAATTGTTACTATTCAAGACAAATGTTCAATCTCTGAAGAATGATCCTTAAAAATTGATACAACTCTGTTAATACATATCACACTCATCAGATATGTGAAACCTTTTTTTTGTTAATCACTTAATATCTGTTTCTACATATCACTGTGGTCAATTGGAGCTGCATAATATCTGTTTCTCTTCCATTTATAGACAAGCAACTTGCATTACCGCACAATCAAGTTTTCTATTGAACATTTCGATTTTGCAACCCCTTATGGATATTTATGGGTTTCTAAGATTTGAATTATATTGATGCAATGACCTACACAACAAGGAGGTAACTCTCTCCCCTTTCCTAGAACCCCTTCCAATATAGTTTTTTTAGCTCATGATCTCTACCGTAGATTATAGAAGTATGACACTCGAACCTTTGGGTTGTTCCATGGGGGACTTTGCATTTTGTTAAGATTTGTAGAGGACCAACTCATTCTAATAGTTATTCAATCTCTCAACCTCTAGTAAAGAAGTACGACACATGAATCATCGGGTTGTTCCGTGCTGTTTGTTAAGATTTGTAGATGACCAACTCAACTAAAAGTTTCAGTTGATAATTGAAGGCAATATATTAACGTTATAGTCTAACATGTCTCCTCACGTGCAAGACCGCTATCGCTCTGCATGTGATCCATGCACAAGTCTTCTTCTTGCCTTGTGCACGGCAAAACTCGAACTTCCTTGAATTTGTGACCTCTAGGTCTAGAAGGCTCTGATAACATGTAGACTCATAGTTGAAAGCCCAATACACAATATCAACTTCATGTTCTAACAAATTTGAGTAGGCAACAGCTTTTCTTAATTTAGGTGAATGAGAAATGTCGATATGAACCCTATCTGAAATCATTCAATTTGAATTTGGTAGTAGGAAATAGAGCTGCCGGAAGAACTCCACTGGACTGGAACTCGAGACTAAAGATCTGCCTAGGAACTGCCAGAGGAATCGCGCACGTCCACTCCATAGGTGGCCCGAAATTCACTCATGGAAACATAAAATCCTCCAATGTACTCATCACCCAAGACTTCGAAGGCTGCATCTCCGATTTTGGCTTGACCCCTCTACTGAACATCCCCGTCGCCCCTTCTAGAAGCTCCGGCTACCGCGCACCTGAGGTGATTGAAACCCGAAAGCACAGTCACAAATCAGACGTGTACAGCTTCGGTGTTCTCCTCCTAGAAGTTCTGACCGGAAAAGCTCCAATGCAATCCCCGGTTCGGGATGACATGGTGGATCTTCCCAGATGGGTACAGTCTGTGGTCAGAGAGGAATGGACGGCGGAGGTTTTCGACGTAGAGCTGATTAGGTTCCAAAATATTGAAGAGGAAATGGTACAGATGTTGCAAATTGGCATGGCGTGTGTGGCGATAGCGCCGGACATGAGGCCTAATATGGAAGAAGTTGTGAGAATGATCGAAGAGATCCGACCATCGGACTCGGAAAACAGGCCGTCTTCCGATGAGAACAAATCAAAGGACTCGATTGCACAAACGACGCCATGAGTGTAAGATTGCTGATTCCTTCTTCGATTTTTGAGTAACAGTGTAAAGATTGGATAGTTTCTTGCTATTTATCTTCTCACTCGCGTGTATTATGTGCTGATTGCTGTAATAGACAAACAAATGAATTGATTGATGATCTTATAGGTTTGTACCTGGTAATTTGAACATGAACTCGTGAACACCTAAACCCGACCCAACATATACCAGTTTTGGGTTTCATATAATTGACCCGATAATTTTTCAGGTCGGAAAAGGGTTATCATGTGTGAAATGTAGGTCGAGCTAGGCAAACATTTGGCTCGTAAAACTCAAAACTTTATACTACACTTTCAGTTATGAATTTTCAAACCAAACCCACACGTTTTGATGTTACGTACTTTTTCAGAATAATAATTATACATATAATAAAATAGATTTTACATATTATTCTTTAGAATGAGCGTCCACCTTAAATTTATTGTAAAAAAAAACTATATATATACACACGAACACAAATCTAAATGACCTCAATTTCATATTTTTGTGTTTTCAAATTAAATTGAAATAATTCTCCAAGCATACTGTTAGATGGTCAAGTTGTCAATGAAATAATTGAAGTGCCATATCTTGTTAATAGACCCATCATTTCGTTTTGTAGAAATATTTATGTATATGATATGAGACATATAAATCAACTCTCTATATCCCTCAATTTGACTTCATTAACTAAAGGTAATTTTCCCTAACTTACCTTTCGGATATTAAGAAAAAACATACAAGTAACCTATCAAAAATAAAACTGAACACACTTTCGATAAAAATTATAATTCGAAGACACTCATTTTGCTGGGTCGGGAATAATAATTTAAATGTTTAACACAAAATATAAAAAATAATGGCCCGTATTGAAATTTTTGCAATCCAGACGATCACCATAGGGCCTGAAATATCTCTCACAATAACATGAACAAAACCGACTGGGCAAAGTATGTTATGCCATATGAGATTTTTTGGAATATACATTATGCATAACCTGTAAAAGCCAATCCTACAAACTCTGAAACCAAGAAGCAACTTGTTCTTGTTACAAATCCTAAACTACATTTTGTTTTAAGCAACGTGAATGAACAAAATTGGAAGACGGGCACACTTACAAAGAATTCATCACCCTCGGCATCATTTGCATTTCAAGACACGGGTAGGGACTCGGATGGAAAACACCTACCAATGAAATTTTCTCATCATCAGTACATCAAGCCATTAATGCTCAGATTATAAAACAATGGGTAATAGGGAATAATTAACTCGAAGTACTGCCCACATACACGTAGCTGACTTGTTGAACTTTTCATGACACTTGACTAAAGCTTAAGTAGGTCACTCCATTTTGTCACAAAGGGTAAAACAGGATTTACAAAAGGAAATTAATTAAAAATAAATACACAGGGTAAAATTGGATTTTCATATTTAGTGATCAAAAGCAAGATGTTGTAAGATAATATTCCGATAAATATAATACAGCATCTGTCCTAAAATGAATGTACCGCCTCTCTAGCAATTTTATCATAAAATGAGTACCATCTTCGCAAATTAGAAGTTATTTATGTATGAATTATCATTGGTATCCTTATACTAAGTTATTTAGTATCATTTATATGTGTCAAAACATGCTAAAGGGGTTATAAGAGGAAATGTACAATACTAACTAAATTCTGCTTAATTTTTCAACACTCATTTTGTGACAGAGGGACGATTAGTTAAGTGTCATGGAAGGTCTTTTAAGTTATGTGTTTGTGACAAAATACTATGGGTCAGTTATTTGTAATTACTCCTAAAAACAATTTCGACAAACAGAATAACAAGGTCTAATACTCTTACCAACCTTAGAACTTGGAGCTTTGAGCACTGATCACCAATCTTTGGAGACGGACAACGGAGTATCTTTATTAATCGTCCCACGCACTATCAGCAGCGCCTTCCTTTTTCATACTTGAGGGGGCAACCATGAACTTATACTTGTCCTCAATGTTCATTGGAGTAGTTCCCATCAGTGAGAGTTTGGACATCGACGTCCTTGCTTCCTTTTGTGCAGCGGCCGCTTCCCTTTCCTTCCTTCTTGCAACCTGAAAATAATAGCATAAAAACGTTATTTAACAGCATGTTGTGGCCATTTTCGAATGCTATTGGATTTGAGCCAAATATGAATCCAAATTTTAAGGTCATCCAAACAATTAATTTGGCTCAAATCCAAAGTTTCAAATGAAATGAAATGCTGGTTCTTAAACACAACACAAAAGAATTTGATCAAGTGCTGAAACTTACATTTTTCTCCCAAAAGACAAAACAAAGAGGAAATCAGTACCTTTCCAGTTGCAAAAGCGACTGAGTTCCCAGATCCAACATCTGCTATAGCTTTCCTAATATTTGCTACAAGGAACTGCATATATACGGTGAGCCAGAAATAAAAGTTATATGCACGCGTACTAGGGAGAGCAATCTACAAGGAGAGAGGGAGAAGGTGAGAAGATACCATATCCCGATCTGTGTAAAATGAAGTAGCTTGACCTGTTGAACCCGCACGCCCTGTTCTTCCGATCCGGTGAACGTAATCCTCCATAGTCTAATTTATAAAATAAAAACTTGACATTCAAATAATACATGTGTTTCTATATAACCTTCCAAAGGTGTTAATAGATCACAAATAAAGTCTAGCAAACAAGAAAGATTCAATCACAATGATTAATACCTTTGGAAGATCTAGATTAATGACATGAGAAACTCCTGTGACATCCAAACCCCGGGAGGCAACATCAGTGGCAACCTGCATGGAAAGATCATAAGATATACACAAAAAGGAGAGGACCAATCTTAAGAGCCACACTCTGAGCAAAAAAATTTCAAAGATCCTGAATATGGTTAGACGTGGAAAAGATAATCAACAAAAGTTGTTCGTGTTCAGCAAAACTATGGGGGAGAGTTTACCTTATCGTATCAAAATACACATGGCCTTGACACAAGTCCAATTGTTTGTTTTGTGTTTTTTTTTTGATAATTTTAACTACTTCATAAACAAGCATATATTCAATGAAACAAGCATTAAGTCATCACCAATACTATACTAGTCCCCTAGGAGATGTCTCAATGGTTGACACACATTTCTCTATGAGAGGTCGTGGGTTCGAAGTCCATTTGGTGGGGTGGGGGAGAGATTTAGGGAAAAGGAAGAGTTGCCCCATGTTGTGTATCTCAGCCCATTGGCTAATTTTATCGACAAGCTGGGGTTTGTGCCAAACCCCTTTCTCCATCTTGAAGGTTTTTAAAATAAAAAAAAAAACTAAGAAAAAAAAATACTAGACTAATATTTTGAATAAACCATACGTGAAAGACATTGATAAACAAGTCCACAAATGGTGAGAATAGCAATGATGCTCAGAAATGTAAGTGAGTATACCAAGATACTAGTAGAGCCATTCCTAAAATCTCGTAGAGCAGCCTCTCTTTCATTTTGACTACGACCACCATGAAGAGCAACTGCATGTAAACCTTGTGCTACCAAAGCTTCAGTGACTTCATCACACCTTGTCTGTAAGGCAGATATTAGTACATTATGCAAAAAAAAATATGAACTCAAATCTCATATCACACTGGGTTTGGTTGTAGATGCCAAGGTTCTAAAAATAAATTCCGACAATAGAAGATCACTGTAAATAAAGGGTAACTAAATATCCCAGCATCTATGGTGATAGAAATATGAACGTGTAGCTCCAAGTGTCAAGAGAGAGAGAGAGAGAGAGAGAGAGAGAGAGAGAGAACCAAAGTGGACAAACACTAATTACCATGAAATGGTAACTAAATTGACATAAACTAGAATGCTTTTTTTTTTTTTTACTAGAATGCTTAATAAGTTAGAATTCAGCATACCTTCCTCTCCACAAAAACTATAGTTAAAGGAAAGGGAAGACCAGATCTTTCTGCTCGGGATGCCTCCTCTACTAGCAAAGCTAGAAGTCTATCAATCTACAACATATAAGAAAAATAAGAATGCTAGTAAAACAATTTGTTTATATTTTTATATGAATGTGTGTCTCTGTCCGGGAATTTTTTTTCTTTTTTAAAAAAAGGTGCAGCGAAATGAACTGAATTGAGATAAGAGAGTATGTTGGATATAACAAGGCAAGCATATACCTTATCACTTTCAGGAACCTTCTCCAAAATTTGAGATACATTGGCTGTTGGGCTACTGACTTTTCCCACCTTCACTCGCACAGGATTGGTTAAGTACTCCTGAAATATTGAAGAGATGATAGTGCATTAAAAAATATATAAGAACACAGTATAAATCAAACAAATAACCAATTAGTTTGCAAAGAAAACTATAGTGAAGATATGAACTGTGCTCATCTAAACACTGGAGAAAGAATCCAAAGTTTAGTGAACCAAAGTGTTTAGCACAAACTAAATAATACATGCATTTGCCAGTCTAAATTTGCTGGGTGAACAAACATTCCAATCCCTTAGAGAGATCATACAACCATATAGGTCAAGAACTTATAGTGACAAGATGATAGATTCCAACTTTTCAATTTACGATGAAGAAGTCTCAAACCAACTTATCAATGACTTAATGAGAGGTAAAGATCAGGATCAAGCCTTCTTTTTTAAGCAAATGGAATCAATACTAAGAAAGATGTTGGAACTGTCAATGCAGATAAAAAGAACCGACTTAACGAAGACCCTGGATAATATTGAATTTTTAAATGAAGACTCCAGTGGTTTGGGGTTTTTGAAAGAATATCTCTGGGCAATAACACAAACAGTTTTTTTTTTTTTTGAGCGAATAACACAAACAGTTAAAAGATGAATTTGAGGATTTCCATTTCCCACATATAGAAGAAACCTCTAGTAGTTTCATTTTGTAAAAGAAAATACACAATAAAGCATTAGTACTACATACACAATAGATAATCTGTATAGGACCTAACCTGTGCCAGTGCTTCAATCTCCAAAGGCATGGTTGCGCTAAATAGCAATGTCTGATGCTTTTCCGGAAGGCTGCGCATCACCTGAAACAGTATGAAAGAGCAGCATTATATATCTTCCTCAAGAATATTGGACCGTGCATAGAGAATGATTTGATGGAATGCTGCAACAAAATTGAAGAATAACAGAGTAGCTATCTTATTTATATCAGGTAACAATTTGCACAATGCCATAGCAAGCAAGAACAGGCAAAACATAGCAACCAATGAAATTACCACCAAGTAACAGCAGAATTATGAGAAAAAGTGAAAAGTAGAATATAAAAAAATAGAAGATGGGTTAAAGTTTGGTCCTTAATCTTATGAAGAATCTCAGCATCAAAAGTCCCACTAAGTAAACATCATTTTAGTTTGTCACTTTTTTGGTTTCCCTACTTGTTTTCCTTTCGTACGAAAAAAAAAAAAAAAAAAATCCTTCCTTCCTCCCTTCATCCTTGAATTTCCCACTTTCCTAGATAAGGCTTCAATTATCATGAACAAAACATTTCTATCAAGTCTGATACTTATTGTTCTCAAGTACACAGATCAGCAATAGTGTACAAAGTGACTTAAGGAACAAGAAAGCATTCTCACAGGAAGAAAAAAAGGTATGGATATACCTCTCTTATTTGTGGTTCAAACCCCATATCAAGCATTCTATCGGCTTCATCCAAAACAACGAATGAAACTCTAGCGAGTGAAGTGTTCCCTTGCTGTAAATGATCAATAAATCTTCCAGGAGTAGCAACCACTATACTTACTCCAGCTCGTAGCTCAGACCTCTGTCATGAAATCCACCACCAAAAAAAAAAAACACAAATAAGTTTCAGGATAACCAAAATTCAATATCCCCAAATCTAAACACATGAACATGATAAGCTATTTACTGCCTTTTTACAGAAATGTCCATAGAACCGCTTATAAATCCTCTCACAAAAAAATAAAAAACAAATAATTTAATTAAAAATTAATTTAAGAAGGAAACATGCAGTAGCTTAAATGAGATGGTCAGTCAAACTTATGAAAAAGAAAAAAGAATATGCATAATTTCAAGTGTCCTTCACTACTTCTGTTATATTTCAGTAGCAACATGACAGAGGTACAAAGCCATCAATTTGTCTTTCTCCATCAGTAGGAATAGAGTGTTAAAAAATTACTAACAGAATTATCATCTAAAAATTGCTCACCTGGTCGGCTATGTTTGTTCCACCCACAACAATTGTAGTTCTGAAGGATTCAAGAGATCTACTAAAAGCTTTAACCTGAAAAGATAGCAGGGGTCCTTGGCATTCAGTTAAAAAAAAAAATGGAACCAGTCACATTTGCCTCATTACATCAATCATTTCATAATCACGTTAGAAATGAAGGGGGCATTTTTAGTGGCAATTTAACTATGAGTATCTGCATGTCCTTTGGAGAACATTAACAAGTGACAAAGCATTCAAAATCACATTCTTTGTCTTTTTTTCCACAAAAACTGCCATCTTACCTCTTTTTCTATTTGTTGAGCAAGCTCTCTAGTAGGAGCTAATACCAATGCCAAAGGTCCATCACCACGTCGCACAGGTGGTTGAGCCAAGCAATGCTGCAAATCATAGAAGTAAAAATGAAAAAAGTAGAGCAGTGAGTGGCTGCATATCTGATCCCAAAGCATTAAAGTGTAAAGAACATGAAAATGCAAGTCATAAAGAATGCTGAAAAAACATATAACCTGTATCATTGGTATGGTGAATGCGGCAGTTTTTCCACTGCCAGTTTCAGCACAACCTAATAGATCCCTCCCACTGAGAGCAACTGGCATGGCCTGAGCCTGAATGGATGTTGGTGTAGTGTATTCGTGAAATGCGATATCCTTCATGATGCTCGGATCTAAACACTGAAAATTTGGGAAATCATACAATTTTCTCTTAAATTATACAATCAGTTCTCTCTACATATAACATACATACTATTCGTAGTGAATTGGAATCCAGTTCTGTCCGGTAAAGAGCAGTAATGTGGATTCAGTTGGAAAATTTACCATATCCATGAATGATTCAATGGGGGCAGGAGCGGGAGGGCAATCAGGATCAACATCAACATCGACATTAAGTCGGGAGCGAACCCCTTCAATCTGCATTTCAGATATATGATTACAAATCAAACAAGTAGTTCAAAAATACAGTAACTACAGTGAGCTAGACACTTAGATGTGAGGACATAATCATCTCTGAGAGAATTTACTGAGTAAGATTCAATCAAACTTATATACAATCATCAATTGTAGGATTGAAAGCAAGCATAATCCGATCTAGTAGCAACTACAACTTCAGTAGATCAAAGCAAAATTAAAAACAAAATGCACTGCACAACAAGCAAATAGAGGAACCTATTCAACAAAAGAAACTACAGAAATTGTAATTGTATAGCTGTGAAACTATGAAAAAATCTTAAGGCCAAAAGTGAAGACATAATCAACTCTGAGTAATTTCATGTGAGATTCAATAAAACTGATATACAAACATCAATTAGTGGATTCAAAGCAAACCTAATCCAAATTAAGTAGCAATTACAGTCTCAATATAAAACCAAACATAAAATGCAGTGTAGCACAAACAGATAAAGAAACCTAGCGAACAAAAACATGAACACACAATTAACTCTCAGAGAAAATTCATGTAACATTCAATCAAAATAAAGCATAGTCCGAAATAAGTAGCTGCTGCAGCATCAGTACAACAAATCAAAATCAGAAATAAAATGCGTGCAAAACAAACAGATATAGAAACCTATACAAACACAAATTACGAAACAAACAACAGAAGCTAAGAAAAAGTCTAATTACGAAGGTTTTGAGGTGATGAGTACGAAAATGAGATTCAGACTGAGAAACGAAGCAGATGTAGTGAAAAACAAAGGAACACGAAGAACCTGTTCGGGCAAAATACGGAAAACGCGTTCGGAGGGCTTCCAGAGCGGAAAGACAGGCTCGGGGATGGCGAGAGTTGGAGAGCTCCGGCGAGCAGAAGTCAAGTGAGAGTTCGAAGAATACGAATACGCCGACGAGGAGAGCTTTCTATCTTCAGTGTCTAGGGTTACTGACGATGTCTTTGTACCGCCGGAGGCGTTCCTGAGGTGTGGAGGCACATACGACATTGTTGCTTCTTCTTCGTTGCGCCCAGATACAGAGAGAGACCAGCAATTTTGGTGTTCCAGAAATGTGGATTTTGGAGTGTGATGAGCGAATACTGATAAGCTACTGCAACAAGATAGATCTTCTTTGCTTCGTCTAAGCTTCTAATGTAATCAAGTCTATATATAGTACTGTAATAGTCAGTAGTAAGCCTAGACCAAAACCAAATATGAAATATTTATGGACCTATTCTAAGACCACAAATATATGGCCCAACAATGATTATGGGCCTATTATTAGCCTATAAAGCCCACTAACTGTAATGGCCCAATCAAATAAATGCATTTTTTAATATAAAAAATTCATAGTTTCTTTTGTTAAAAAAAAAATCATAGTTTCTTCTCTCTTTTTTTCTTTCTATACCAAGAGGTTTTTTAGCGGCTCTCTAAACTCATGGTTGGCACCTTTAAGCCATTTTACCACACTTATACTGATGCTCGAACTCGAGACCTCAGGTTAAACTGGAACAATCCCTTACCAGTTGGCCCACACACTTAATGGTCATTGTTTCTTCTTTTCTTTATGAAGAGAATCTTACTATGGGTGGCGCAGTTGGTTAATCCAACTGTGTGAGTGAGAGGAGGTCTCAGGATCAATCTCTACTCTACACATCTTTGGTAGTGGTGGTGTAAAAGACCACTTTGGTGCGGTAAGGTGCCAAAAACTCTAAGCTAGGGTGAAGATAAATAGTTTCTTTTCTGAACACTATTCCTAAACATTATTGATTACTTGTATATATACATGTTTAAGCCGTCGCTTATAAAAAAATAAAAAAAAAATTACTATGCCATTTGTTATACTCTGATCGTGAACTTTTTTTTCTCTAAATTCAATTTTTGTCCTTTGTTTTTAGTTTAGTCCAATTAGAGTGAAGCTAGTAATTTGAATTCAAACTCACGAGCATCCGAAATTTGTTCCGCAATTTTAAAATTGGGTTGTACGAAATAGAATCAACCACTTTTCAGTTCCGGCCTGGCAAACACACACTTTACACGAAAAAAACCAAAATTCATGTCCCTTTCATATCGAATTTTGTGTCCATGCACTCAGATTAAAGTCGGGAATGAGCATTGATGCTCACGAGTACAGAAGTCAACTCTTCAAACCGTTTATGAGTGCACATGTCAACTCTCAGCAGGTGAATTAATTTGATCACCCATCATCAATCTTCTTTGTTTTCTTATGTATTATTGTCAATAATTCCCATCTTAATTCATAAAATTGTAAGTCAAATTATGTAGATCTATTATTTGCAATAATTGGATTCTTCTTGCCTCACCGAATAAAATCATAGTTCAACACCAACTCAAAAACTTGAACCCTTGATCAAAGACTAATATTCTTTTAGAGTTATTTTAGCATATGATAGTCATTTAAATAATTTTGTTGGTTCATTAGTTAATAGGTCATGCATGTTGTAATACTTATCACTTTGGCTGAGGTCATACGTAAAAATTGCACTCAACTTATAAACATTACAAATTAAAACACTATGGTTGAATCATGCCAAATATTTCTATGTTTAGTATTTATTATTATAACTCAGTTGATCTTGACTAAGTCTAGCTATTTCATCTTAATAGTTGGCATGTTGAAGTCAAATTATAAAATGCAAATTTAAGATTTGAGTTTAAGTACAAGGTCT
>JAYMTA010000689.1:0-25167 GCA_036897625.1 Pelargonium cotyledonis
ACGCGTAAAGGTCAGATCTGAGCGATGGCTCGAGCGTGAAGGTCAGATATGAGAAGTGGCTCAAGCATGGAGGTCGGGCACAAGGAGCACATGTTCTCTCCGTCATCATCACTGACGAGGAATCGTCGATGTTGAATTCGAACCAGATCTGAGCTTGATTTCTTTTGAGTTTCATATTGTATTTGTGGATTTTTTTGTGTGAATTTGTTCAATTTTAGCATAGTTTGAAGTTTCCAGCAAAGTTATAAATTTTTCGGCAAAGCTTTGAATTTTCCGACAAAGTTTTGAAGTGTCCGGCATAGCTTTGAATTTTTCGGCCAATCTTCATGCTCCATGTTAATGAACAATGAAGAAGAAGAGCAAATTTGTCATTTTGAAATGTTTTAAAGTCATGTGTAGTGCACTTGATTAGAGATGGTCAATTTCTATCAAAGTTAACTGACGGACACTAAGATGTATAGTTTAGGATAACTTAAAGTTACAACTTAAAGTTTAAGGTAATAAAAAATAAAAGATGTTTAGTTAAGAGTACCCACCTGCAATTTTTCCAAAAGTTAATCTTTAGAGTGAAAACATGTATACAATGCTCTTGTCCAAATAATAGTTTAGTAGGTAATCACTTCTATATAATATTAGTGATCACCTAATAAAAGAATATTATATAGAAATATAATATTTCTAACCACCTAGTGCTTGAATTAATTGGTAAGGGATTGTTCCAGCTTAATCTAAGATCTTGAGTTCAAGTATCAGGGAATGCAGCTGCATTAAAATTTGGTAGAGAGAGCTTTGCCGATCTTGTGGTCCTACCCAACTCGAATGAAGATTAGTCTGAGTGTGATAGAATGATTTAAACGTGTTAACCGCTAGTTTTAGGCTCGCTCAGAAACCTCATGGATTAGAAAAAGAAAAAGAAAAGAATATTTATATTTCTAGATGAGCACACAGATAAATTGTTAAAAGATAATGAAGAAAAATGGCGGGTAGATTTTCCCCATTCCGTGTAATCACCCAATTATTTTCCCCAAAATTCAAACGCCACTGCATCTCTCGCCTCAAAGATTACATGATAAGCGTCAAGCACGTCTGAACCGGAACCCTAATGGCGGACTTCGAAGCTCCATCCTTCTCTCTCGGGCTCGACCTCGATTTTGAAACACCCTGTAACCCACCTCCCCATTCTTCCACTAATGGGAGCTTCGGTGATGAACAAGTGGTGGACTCGGACCCCGATCTCGGCCCTGAGCCGCCCCGGATCCTCAAGCGCCTCCGGCGAGGCACTGGAACAATTGGGTCGTCGTCGGCATCTGCGGTGGATCGAGTATCTGAAGACTTTCGTTTTAATGGACCTAATGGTGAAGAGGACATCGAAGATTTCTCTTCGCAAGAAGGAATTATTGAAGGTAAAATTTTCTCAGTTTTGGTCTCCTACCTGTCTTTGAAAAATCTGAGCTTTGAAGTGTTTTGTCTCTGGGTTTTTGTTAGATGGGTTTGTTTCTCATTATATCTTGTATGGATATAAGTTTAGTTTTTGTGCGTATATAGTCATAATTTAGTGCAAATGTAGCAAAAGTAAATAGAAATGTATTATCTAGTGATTAGTGTGATGGGTTTGCTATTATGTTGTTCAAGAACCCTTGAAATGACAGCTTTTATACCTGTTATGAGAGAGGGTTTGTGGAACAAGTGGGAGTAAACTTGTTTACAGTTTTATGTGGTTTAGAGAAAAAGCCTACTTTTAGGAATCTTTGATGGCTTTGCCTTCAAGTCTCTTATAAACAAGTGATAATTGATTGCTCTGATCTCGAATAGAAACAATCATCTTACATAGTTTTCCACAGACAACACAGTAAGTAATTCATGAATGTTAAAGGGTGTTTGTTCCAGACATGATTTTACATTTTTGATAGAGTGGGAGATATAAATAAAGCGTAAGGAACATCTATAAATATGTTAATGGGGATCATGAGAGCAAGTTCAGTGGTTGAAGGATTTGGGCCTAACATTATTAGTAAGATGGAAAGAATTGATGGTTGTAAATTAGCAATTTTGTCAAGTTTTTTTTTTTTTTCTTCTTTTTTTCTTCAGAATTTAGGTGGAATACTGGCTCACTAGTTTTTACAAACCTGAGGGAGGATAAGATTGACTAAAATTTCCATCTGTTTCAAATGTAACTTATTAACTCAAATACGGTATTTTTTATGCTCTGCCTTTTTAACTCGGCGAAGGTAACTGGGTATTAGTAAATTGTCAAACCCTGAAAATAATTGGTAAATGAGCAAGAAGAGCTGTCTTCGAAACCTGATTATTGTTTGCTGAGTGACTCGGTCTCATAGCACAAATTTGGTTTGATACTTATCTTAGTCAGGCATGTTAGCATTTAACTGATTTTTTTTTTTTTTTTTTTCAAAATCTGTAACTAGTTGAAATTATTCTGGTGAAATGTTATTTTTTTGTTCTATAAAATTTCATTACCAAGGTCACAGATTATATGTTTTATTCAATACATTGTGGATTTCTAAGTCATTAGCTTCACTTGACTAATCCTTATTTCTAAAATCGCATTTTATTAACTATCTTCTACCCACTCTGCACATATGTTTTGCCACAATTGAGTCTCAAGCTGATTAAAAGCATAATGCATTTAATCGAGGATAGCCAATTAATTGGAATACATACAATAGATGTTCATGGGTGACAATTTGGCCATGCACAACAAACCTGTTCTTCCAAAACTGGATGCTTCATGATAGATACCCAAATTTTGTTTAAGCGCGGCATTTTGGAACATTACCATTTTATTTTACATAGTAAATTCTGATGCCTAAGGTTGAGCCTTTGCGCAACAGCAGAGCTGGCAATTTAGACATGAAACTACGGGCACCCGAAACTGACTCACATTTTTTAGGTTCGGATCGCACAAAATAAACTCAATTAATTTTTGGGCTGGGTCAGTCTACCCACACAGTTTTCATGCCAAACCCGTACGAACTCGCATGATTTCAAACAAACCTGATCCACACGTAAATCTGAATTGTCAGCTCTATGCTATAGTAGGGTTTATTACCTTATGACCTTGAGCTCACTAGTTCGAGTTATTAGTAGAACAGTGCAAAACAGCGGTAAGGTTGTGTGCACAAATGACCCTCTCTAAACGGCTACACCTCACAATGGTGGGACTGGGACCTTGTGTTTGAGCCACCCATTTGTAAATATCTGACTCCTCTTTAGTAAACTGGCATTGCTTTCACTTGATAAATTCCTTATAATTTCATTTGTTCAATCATTTTATCTCCCCAACTGTACCATTCTTACTATATTTCCTTTTCTAAATCTGTTAATCTATAACTTATTGAAATTGTTTATTTTCTTTCTTTTCATCTCTTTGGCAGATGAGCAACCATCAAGGCAGTATAATTCAGTGTGTAGCAGTTCAAAGGCCCCTTGGCACCAGCGTGGTGCTCTGATGACTAAATCATCAAATGTATCAAAGGCAACAAAAGAGAAACAAGCTTCACATGCTAGTTCTTCTGCGAGAATAGAGACAAGAAACAACACTTCAGTATTTCCAAAATTTACTAGCAGCCCTCTTAGAAGGTTCCAGTTAATTGATTCTGATTCTGATGATCCTTGTGTTGATGTGGATATGAAGGGAAAAGCTCACTCAGTAGATGTATCTCTAAAGGCGAGGCAATCCAACTCTGGCCACTGTGCTACTTTTATGGAACAAAGTAGAGCAAATACATCGGTGAGTATGCCACAGGAGGATTTATGGAAAGATTTATGTCCAATGAGTTCAAGAATTCCAACACCTGCTTTTGATGAGGTTTGTGAAGAATTCTTCCACTCCGTGAAGGACAAAAAAGTAAACCAGAAAATGGGAGGAGGAACGCTTCCCACCTTTAGCAGCCAAATTGTGGAACACCAAAGGGATACAACTGGTCCTCTTCCTCCTGCACACCTTTATTTTTTCCATGATGATCCAAGGATTCAGCAATTAGTCCGCAGTCGTTTACCCAACTTTTTCCCTCTGGGTACTGTTAACAGTGAAGTAAATAGGCAACCGTGTGCATCAGTTATTGATTACATGTAAGTGACTTGTTTAAGGTTCTTCTGATTGAATTGCTGTTGATTTTAGTAAACTTTGTTTTGTGTTTTCCTGGCTAAAGGCATTTTGTTGCTATTACCTCAGGAGCCAATTTAGCCATGGCGAAAGTTCCAAAAAGCCAGCAACTCGGAATATTAATCCGGGGGTAAGCTCAACAAGGGCGAGAAAGAAATCAAAAGATTCTGATGCTAAGGAAGGATCGCAAGGCTGGACGAACCCAAAAAGTAATGCAAGCAACCCAAAGGATGCTGGTAAAAGACGGGTTCAAGCTGATGGCCAATCTTCTGGTCATTGGTATTCAAGAGCAGACGGAACGCGGGTAAGTTGAATTTGATGTACCTCTAATTTTGCTTGATCCAATCATCAATATGTTTATGAAAGTCACAAATTGAAAATTTTATTTGCTTGATATTTGCAAAGCCAGACAATAGGCTGGAAGTTTCTCTTTAATGCATATATCTGTATGAGTATACTTGAAATTAATGGTGTATTTGCTTTTGTTAATTCCCTTTGTTGCGCTTGAAACGGACAATGTTTGTTCATTTAGATCATGCGTTGCTTCATTAGTATTTTGAAGGTGGGTGTGAGGTGGTTTAAGGAAAAACTTTGATTGGCTGGTTTTGTCACATATCCGAATATGAAAAGTCATATTTATTAATTACTCTGGCTATATATTTGTTCAGGTATATGTCACCAAAAATGGGCAGGAGTTGACGGGTCGGATTGCATATCAACATTACAAAAGGGTATTTCTGTTTCTGCACATTCTAATATTCTATAGAAGATGACACTTTAAAGTTAAGATTTTGACTTCTAATAATGACTATGCTGTGTTTAACTGATATATCTTTGGTACTGGCAGGAGAGTAAAACTGGGTTTAAAAAGTCAAAAAAGAAAGCAAATACGAAGAAGAGAAAGAGATGAAGAGCTATAAGTACGAATGCATACTTACATATTTCTGTTTGTAAATTGGAACATCGAGTTGTACATGACAAACGAAGCTCTGTCGTATTCGAGTTTGTTTGAGTCTCACGTCTCTACGCTTCCATGATTGTCCTATGCAAAACGAGCCTTCCACTCGAAGAAAAGAAAGACAATAGAAAGAAAAATAAATCATTGCTTGATGTGCGGAAATCTTCGTTTGTTTAGTTTTATCTTATGAAGTAAAGGATGCGTTGGGACAGCATGATTTTGCTTGCATTTCTCAATTTTGGAGTCCCCGAATTATCCTATTTTCAAATATTTTAGATGATTACTCGTGTTTACATTTCATTGACAAACCGTTGTATTTACCAGAAAAATTCAAATTTTATCGTCATGTGTGAGACACATACCATTTAAATTTTTTTCTCTCTCCAAAATACCCGTCTTAGTTTTCTCTCAATTTTACAGCATTACATTACATAACTTTGTTGTGTTTGTTCCATTCCATTCGTGAATTGTATAATGAGCCCCAAATTTGAGCAAAACAAACACACCCCTAATAAATCTTGCCACCTGGGCAGCATGTACAGCAACAGTGAATTGTCCAGCTGGCAAGACACAAGTAAGCCAAGTGGGACCCACCTCATCTACGTGTCACCTAGACTGACACCTGCACTGGCGGTGATCAATCTATCTAACAGCTCCGCACTCCACCAAATAATGTATCGACACGTGATCCTCCCTTTTTTTGGAGACACGCGTCTTCATCTAAGTGGATGTAATTTAATCCAATTTGTCACGCCGGGTAACAAAATCATCTCGTTCTCACCGCCTGAGAAACCCAAAACACAAAACGAAAACAAAAAAATCATTCTCTTGGATTTGTATTTCGAAAAACATTTCTTTAGTTTTCGCAGCCAAAAGTCACAGTTGAGGCTGTACAGACGGCACTCGAAACACACTATCGGAGGAGGTACGTACGACTTTGGTTTAAACCCTACTTTCTGCTTGTAATTTTTGTTATGGAGAAAATTTCACCAATTTCAGTCAATTTTGTGTGTGTAAATTTCGCTGCTGAGAGTAAGCAGAAATGTTTTTCATGAAAATAAAGTACCGATTTTTATCATTTGAAGTATTTTTTCTCTCTCTCTCTCTTTCTCAGCTATCAATCAAAGCCTTGTTGGGGTTTGTTAGGTGTTTGGGTTGAATTTATGTTCATACCCACAAGTTCGAATTTTTCTCACCATTTACTGCTTCTTATTGTGTTCGTGTGTACTATTTTATTTAATTTTACAGGTTTCTTCATTATCATCAAGGCAGTTTTACAAAGGATTCGTCTTTAAGCTCTTTTCCAGGTAATAATTTAGGTTTATTTTGTCTTAATTTTCATTTTTGTTTTGGTTTAATTATTGTTTATTAACATTTACATATTATCAGTATCTTAATTTATTGAAATGAGTCCACCATATTATGTTCCACTATAGCCCACAACTTTTCTGTATAGTAGTCAATTTCTCTCTTTGCCTTATTTGACTGCATGTGTTTGTGTGAATATGGATGCTTTGATATTCTAATTGCAAGCACACTTTTTAACTTGTTAGTAATCGATTTTTGAGTGGAAATTAATGTTTGCATGTTGGTTTTGATTAATTGATGATAATTGAGGTACTTTTCAGCTGGAGGAGTTTTGGAATTAGAGCTTCATAAGTGAACAAAATGGCTTGTAGTTGCTAGTGGGGAAAAGTGTTTGCCGCTTTGGAGAGATAAAGCCTTAGTTACAAATATTCTCATCTTCATGCAATATTTTCTTCTGTGCCTTGCATGTTCTTTTGCCTCTTTGCCTCTTTGACTTTTCTTTAGAACATATGCTGCTGAATTTGTGAAGTAGAATATAAATAAAAAGAACTAAATGACAACTATAGTTGTTGAATCTAGTGAAAGAAGTGCAATTGGAAGTATTTGCATATGGGAGTTGTCGTTTGTTAGTTCAGCTATATAACTAGTTTTTGGTTGATATATAATAAATGCTTTTCTGATGGAAAAAAGAAGAGAAAAAGAGAACTTTTTCTTGGTTCCTTGGACAATTTATTTAATTCCATATCCCAATTTTACTTCCTATAGCTCATTGGATGCAAGTTAATGATACCATCTATTCTGATTGATGTGCAACCTATTTAGTGGTGATACTGTTTACTTCTAGTATCAACCAAGTTCTGAGAGGTAAAGACTTGTGAAGTTTGGATGTGGGTTTTTTTTGACGTACTCTTCCAGCTAATGATTGAATGATCTAGATCATCTGCAGTATAATTCAGTTAGTAGTTTCCGTTCAAAACCTCAGGGTGTAATTAATGTGTGCGTAAGAGTTCCACAATTGAACTTTTCTTTTCTTGGAAAGAGATGGAATTTGTGACCGTGAGATAATGTTTTGCATCTCAACAGAAAATGAAAGGTTAGTGTAACCTCACAACATACTCTGGTTTAATACAGAAATCGGGAAATTTAGATTCCTATTCAGATAACAATAATTTTACTCTTATAAATTTAATGACTTTTGAAACAGTTAGGCTTGAATAAAAACTGCTAGAACAAAACTAATTACACGTCAAGGGTTTGTTGTGTTGACGTGCAAAACACAATAAATTAGAAAGAGCATGTAATGAATTTAATAAAAAGAATTTTTTGGTTAGTTTACTAGGGAGAATGGGAGATCCATCTAGTGGCATGTTCATTGATAAGATACCAGCTGTCACATTAGGAATAATCGATCTTTTACTTGGTTTTACTATTTAATCTATCATTTTCTGCTTTATCTTATACCAGTTCTTTTTCTTGTTTAAGGTTTGCAACTCTGGCGTGTTGTTCTTATTATATTGATCAATCACAGGACTTCCCTTTCTGTAACACCTTCTTTTGTTTGAAGGAGTCTTTTTATTTTCTCATATTGTACCTGGTTCTTGGAGAGTTATCATTTTATTAATCTCTTGGCTAGTGAAATCATGTGCTTTAAGTGATAAGTTTGAGTTGGTCTTCTGCAATTACACCTTAATTTTATTATTCCTCAATTTTCATATGCAAACCTTTATTCAATTCTTTGAACAGTTGCACTTGAATGTATTGAAGTTGTCATTAGTATATAGTAAGTTTTATTGCAGCTGTTCCTAAGAAAGTGTTTCCAAGTAGAACGAGAATAAAGAGCTAGAGAAGCCATAAAAGCGCTCAAGTTAGTTCTAAACTAGAGAGTCTGAAGGGGGTACCTAGTTAATAAAGCCGTAACAGTCCTTAAAGATCTCAATGCATACCTTTGATTTAGGAAAGAGCCCTTAATTTTATTTTATAAGAAAATACCCGTCCGTTGAAAGCTCAAATAGGAGGTAGAACTCCTTACTCTCATCCTGAAGGGGAACACGATAAAGCAAATCTAGTGGCATATCTTTGAAAAAGAATATAATAACAGATGAAACAGCAACATTATAAAAATCCCCTCTGCGCTATATCTTTTTTTACTACAGTGAATTTAGGATTAGGTGTTTGCCCCTAGGTATATTGACCTCGTATTCACACCTTTGAATTAAAGTGTTTGGAATGAGAGTGTATTAGGATTTTTTTGGTTACAGGAATGGCCACTCCCATTCATATCCATTCCTAAATCGAAAATCTGATCCAAATGCGAGAAAGGTTGAGAATATGATTAGATGGTTAATACATAAGATGGATGCTTTTATATGCCCTGATTATTATCAATGACCTTGATTAGTTGAGTACAATTAGCTTGGAGTTCAAAACATCCTTACATTATGATATATATTTTGACATATCACACTAACTTTTACTTGTCGGTATGAGTCATTACACAAGAGTGCTGATATTTGATACAAAGCGAATCGACATCATTGGTCAGGACTCCATCACATGGTAGTTTAATGTGTATTGTTCTTGGTGCAGTGCTTTTTGGTGAAGTGGGAATGAAAGAATATTATATATCTACTATAATTGGACATATTATTATTATTCAGCTTCTTGTAATTTTGTAGTGGAATCACGATTAAAAATGGCTCTAGTTTGAAGCTACTAGATAATTTGTTGCATGTCATTATGATAGCATGCTGAAGCTATTTAGTCTAGCCTGTCTAGAATCCATCAGGGGAACATCATGTTAAAAGTTGAAATGACTCTGTTCCCCCAGTGGAAAACTGAATAAAAAACAGAAACTACTAAGAGTTGCAGTTTTTTTTGTTTTATGTTTGCTTTCAGTGGACTTAACATAAGCTTTTCTCTCTTTGCTGCAGATAGGGGAGACCTATATTGAAACTTGTGAGAGGTGAGAAATTTTGCTGTAGATAGTAGATAGTGAAGATGGACCAAGCCAACCAAGGTAACAACCCTGATTCTCCAGCAGATGTCACTGTAAAGCGTAAGCGTGGTCGCCCGAGAAAGTATCCTAGCATAAATCAAGATGGGGATCCTCGTGTTTCAAGGGACCAGAGCCTAAACCATTTAGGGCTTGCTCGTGTCCCAAAAGAACGAAAGCTAAACCATGGTGGGAATGCCCGTGCCCCTCCTGGTTTTGAAGGGATGAATGAACCTCAGCCCTGTTCCGTAGAACCAAATGGTGATGCAGTTGATACTATGGTAGGTCAGGTAGTTTCTGGTGTAGTTGAGGCATCATTTGATGCTGGATATTTGCTCAATGTTAGGGTTGGGAATTCTGAAACCACTTTGAGGGGTGTTGTCTTCAAACCTGGACATTATGTTCCCGTTTCAATGGTAAATGATGTGGCACCTGACGTCCGCATGATCAGGAGAAATGAGATACCCTTTCCAACCGAGAATTACACTCAAGCACATGGCTCTCACAGAAATGGGACGAGGTACACATTCAGTGACTCTACAGCAACCAACCAGGTGTCCAGAGTTGCACCACGTTCTTCTAGTCTGGTCTCCTCGAAAGGAAGACAAGTCTCTTCAGTTGCTAATCCTGTAATGTCAAGGGGCAACGTTGTGCCTGTTGTACTTCAGCCTATGGACCAACCGATTGATGTATCAAATGGAGTCCCCCTAGCCAACCAGCCTTCCCCAGTTTTAAGTCAAACTTCTCTTCACTTTTGTTTGAAAGGTAAAGAGGTACCTATAGTTACCCCTCAAGCTCCTCATCCATCTAATGGTACACAATATGTCAACGAGATGCAAACAACTGGATACCAGGGATTTGTTTCTGAATCTCAAACTACCCGCCAGGAAGTTCCAAAAGCAGTGCAGAGTGAAATTAGAGCTGGTAATGGTCCAACACAGATATTGCATGGTGCTGAAATCAATTCACTGGAAATGTCTGGCATGCCAATGGAGAAGCTGCTAGCTGAAGTCATTAAAAGAGGTCAAGGCCATTCACAATTAGCAGGAACTGGCATTTCAATTGGTAGAATGGATCAGCCCCTTTCAATAGAGCCTCTTCAATCTGTACAGCCTCATCAGCATCACCACTCTACTTCTACCACCAGACCTTTGGAAAAAGAAAGAATTGGCAGAATGACTGAGCTGTTGCAGGTCAATTGACTGTTAAATTAACGTTATTACCATTGAAAAGCTATTGTTTAGTACATAATATATGCACTCATACTCGATCTCTTCAATCTCTCTGAAGGTTGTGCAGGAGAAAATGACCGAGAACCAAATACCTCGTGGCCAGAAGTCCCATGCCAAACCTAGTTAAGTCGCAGATGGCAGGAGAGGCTAGAGATAATGAAGCTATTCACCGAACAGTTTATACTTTCATGGGCGATTAGTTTTACTACAAATCCTACTGGGGATGGGTACTTTGGACCCACATATCTCATACTACCTACAACGTTGTTCCAGTATTGGATAGTCCTATATTTACAAATCCTAGGTTGAAATTTCAAAAGTTTCTTTGTTTTTTAGCTCGTTACTACAGAGAAAACTAGCTTCTTCACAGTGTTTAGTCTTTGTGAATTAGTGATGACAGAGACTGGCTTGATGGACACCTCTACGGAGGCTATGTTACATAATAGTTTGGTATTTATAGGGTCAAGTAGAGTAGTTGAATGATTCCTGTAAAGTCTGGGTCTGGCTTCTTGTTGCCTAACATATTTTTGTTCAAAGCAGGTTATGATTGCAACCAAATCTTAACTCCAAAATATCGAAATTTATATTCTGAACATGATTGGATTATATTAGTGAACTTGTGACTCGTGCCTCTCTGCGACTTCTTGTAGATAAGATAATTTTTTAGACATTTATTGGAGCAAAACATGAGTAATGAAGAGAACATAGGCAACAAGAGACAAAGCTTTGTTTCAAGCAATGTAGATTGTAGGGTGATGAAGATATTCAACTTTATTTTTGAATTACATGAACATATATTGCAATGAATACAAAACTGTATATCAATAATGAGAAAAATAGAAATGTATGTCCAATAGTATACTTTTTCAAGTCCAGGCTTTTGCGATCATCCAAACATAAAAAACACGAACATTCATGTTCCACAAAATTGTTAAAACTGGAACCAACATGAAATACCTCTTTCTGGAGACGTTTCAAATCCCAGTTTACAGCTCTTCAACAAAAGGGAATGACAACTTCTCTAGGCATCAGCGGGCAAATATCGCAGGTGGACACAAATATATTATTTATTGCCTCATGAAACAAATAACTTTACAGCAAAATTTGCTTATCTTGAAAAATGATGAGATGAAATTGGAAGAACTACGGGAGTGTTTGGATTAAAGCTTTTGGAATTGGAATAGAAATGATATTCCTATTCTAAAGTCATTCTCATGACTAAAACGTTGTAATCCAAACACGATGAATGCGAATTTGATTCCCATTCTCCTTCGTGATTCCAATTCCTGAAGAAAATTCTAACTCAAACGCTACCTAAAATATTTATGACAATTTAGTATTGAAAATGCCATTTGATCCGGAGACTGGGATGCGTCGATTAGTAGAGATGCGAGATTGTAGGAGTGAGAAGTGGCTTGGCACTGCAAACCGTTGCTGTCCACCAGTTAAAAAAGATGGGGGCATGCATAGCTGCAATGCTTGGCCTCCTACACTTCCTGCAGTAGAAAATGGAAAGCTTTATGATAAAACGACTAGTGACCGAATTCAAGTACAGGTTTTGGAAACATAAAGTCATAAACACAATGAAAGTTTTGTAACAGCCCAATAAAGTTTGGCAGAGGAACTTCAACAGCCCAATAAAAAAGAAATCATATGTTCCCAAACTATCTGGCTCCATAGCTCATCACTCATTCCCTCCTTAACCACAACAAGGATTTGAATCTCATTTGACCATGATTTAAACAATAGACACAGGACTCTATAGCTACTGTTATTCTAAAAATCCATATTCTTTCACTACAAATGCTTCAATTCAGAGACTTTCCACTTCTTTCTAAAAGAATTCATTCGGCTGCCTGGAAAAGATGTGTTGTTATCAAGACCTGTCACTTTCAGTCAGTTTCTTTCTTATATTGACCTTCCCATGTGCCATGTGTACTCTATTCAAGAAGAAACTATGTGCACTTTATAGTTAAATCGCTAAGGCTGCTTGGGATGAGCCACCTAGCACGAATAAAATCACAAATCCTGGGGAATTCAGAATACTGTCATTGTTTTCAGGCTCTTTTGGAACTGGACTGTTTAAGAGGTATCCTTCAGTCAGCAGTCCTTGGTTTCCAAGATGTTCTGTTGAACTTATGGGAAGCTCACAACTGGGTTATATTTAAATTCAGAGACTGACCCAAACTAAATCTCTTGAAGATCAATTCTTTCCAAGATTTTTTTTGCATAAAATGGTTTATTGAAAAATGATACCTCACCTAACCAAACCCAGGATATCTGAATCTTTCTGCTAAGATTTTCTGATGGTTCAGTCTCTAAGAGCCAACCTGGTGTGGGTTGGAAACTTTCACCAAACAAGGCAGGTGTTGTTTAGTAAGGTGGCTACTCCATCTATGTTTAAAGATTCTATTTGTCACTTCTTCTCAGGCCAGTGGTAATTACGGCTCGTTGGGAATGAAGGGGAAGAAGAAGATTTAGCATAGGTCGGCAAATTTGGCATGGGTTGGTGTTTGTAAATATAAGGGCCTGTCCAGCATTCTATAGGCTGAAGGTGGAAAAGTGTTTCTGACATCATCATCCTTTGTCTGCAGTTTGTTTATGAACTTTCCAATGAAAATAACAAAACATTCATTCCATAATATTGTTCTCAACCTTCTCCTTCCAAATCACTCTAGCAGTTCAACTCATTCAGATACTCATACTGGAAGGGTGATGCAAGATGCATCCTACAGCCTACAAACTCATGCCCACATGAGTTGATATACTTTTCTTTCAATTGCTCACAAAAATATATAAGAATTCAGCTCGTCAAAATACTATACAAAATATCCTTTTGACAGGAGCATATCACATAAATTCTTATTATATTCATAAACATTCATCATGTATTAGAGTTTGAAGAATCATCATCCATACCTTGATTCTTTGGATATTGAGCCTGGTGCGGATTCACCTGAGGACGGGCAGGCACTGGTGGAATGGCTGCCGGGCCATGAACGAAATCCTTCCAATATGAAATATTAGACAATTTAGCTTACATGGAATCACATAGTAATGTGCGCGGATGAAAAATGTAAGGAAATCGGAAAGGGTAATAATATTTCTGAAATATGAGAGAGAGAGAGAGAGAGAGAGAGAGAGAGAGAGAGAGAGAACACAGGATATTAGTGAAAACAAGAAAATGAGGTTAAATAAATAAACATGTTTCAGTATTGTCGTTTATGAACATTGCAACTTTTGATAATCAGGTACTAGATCAGAGATGCATATCATTAAAACCTGTACTCCACAGAAACTTTGGTTAATGTCATTATCCATCTCTATTAATAGAAAGACTGACTAAGAGATTCCAATTTCGGCAGAGAGAATGGTACACTATTAGAATCAGTAAATGCACTTATTTACTGATATGCACAACCAAATACATATAGCACAACCTGAAGAACATTCAACATACAATGATTTCTAAAGTCTGAAACCTAATTATAGGTATGGCATCTTTATTAATAAAGAACTTAGAAAAGCAGCATATCAGAAACTCATATCATACCATTAACAGAATAACAGGCATCCTCCAATTTTATCAAACTCATTTCAAGTAACTTTGAGATGTTCATCTCAAAAATAAATATCATGTAGCCTCAATGAGTTGAAGGTATTGTATCTTACATAAGTGATCATATGTCCATAGGGATGTTGCACATAAGGATGTTGCATGTAAGCATGTTGCCCAACAATCTGTTGCCCATAAAGATATTGCCAAGGATATTCCGCATAAGGTCCAACCATAACCTGCAGAAAGAGGTAATTAGGATCACACTAAATCATCAGCAATCTAATCTTCAACAGCAAAAAACTAATAAGAAGAAACAGCCTGAAATATGGTACAAGATTCATCAACTACTTACAGTTGGAGAATTCGGCTGGACATATGGAGGTCCAGCATGAACAGAGGGATATTGACCAGCAAGTCTAACTGGCTGCATCCCACTTCCCATTTGTCCAATAAACTGTATCCAGATAAGAGAACCGAGGTAGAATTACAAACAGTGCCAACCAAATATTCCCACTCTAACTAGAACAAACAGTGTATGATGATGATACCAGCTAATGACAACACAATGTGTTGCTTATTCATTAGATAATGAGGAAACACCGATAAGTATAGCAAAATAATTCTAAATATATGAGTGAACTGTGATACAGAGTTACAGGTTCAGAACATGATACACATCAAACCAAATACACTCAATTCCTGCCCAGAAATCTCCAGGAAACTCTGATAAGTATAATAATAAATTACCAACACTTCTAACTATATGATTGAACTGTGATTCAGAACATCTACACTTAAAACCAAATACACTAGTTTCCTGCCCAGAAATATCCTTCATAAGCAGACTACCCCTGCTGTTTGCACAAATTCTCAGTTTCATCTGTGGCTGGAAACAACATATTGCCCCATTTTTTAATCCATTAATAGATGAAAAACACACATGCAGGTGGCACATACAGCTATAATGCTGGTTATTGTGCTTCTATAGAAGCTTTAGCATTACCCAAACAAAATATACATAATGTATTAGCAACCTATCCACCCAAATTACACATTCATATTTATTTGTTGCATTGTCAATGAGATTCAGGACAATTTCATAAATTAAAATACAGCAATGATGACCATATTGATCCATTTTAAAGTAAAATTATCTAAAAGGAGATGAAACGACACTTTTTAAATAAGGAAGAATATAAAGGGAAGAACTTTTAAGTTTCTGGCACGAAGAATCAACCAACTGGATAGATTAACTGGAGACTGGCTTATAACATCCTATTTTCGGAGGGACCAATCTACCTATAATGTATAATATTGTGTTACTCATCATTGCTATAGAACTATGGGCATATCATGTTACAGTTGCAGATATAGCAGTGGTCTACTTTCAAGGTAACTTGGGTCTCAATTTATAAGAATGTTGAAAGTCTTCCTCTTTTACCTTGGGTTGACTCGAAAATCGAAATTATTCCCAAATATTCTTTCTTAACTCTTAGTCAATCTATGTAAGTTGGGTTGAGCTACTGTAACGACATTAAAGCCCTTGTGACAAAATTTTCTAGGGTAATAACAAATAGAAGGCTATCTTTAACATAAATGAAATACCTGCAATTAACATTTAGATTGAAGCATATACATTATGTCAGCTAGGAGGGAGAGAGATGCTAAAATACGAGATATTAGAATTCATTACTACATACAGGTTGGGAATATTGAGGGCCTCCATTTCCATACACAGGATATTGAGATGCAAAAGGGCCAATTCCAACGTCTGGTCGAACAGCAGTAGGTGCCATGTGATAGTTGTTTTGCATGTTAGTCATGCCTGTGATTGCTTGCCGCACAGGAATCTCAGCCTCATATTTGGCAAAAGATGGAGCAAAGTTTTGAGCCTCAGGATTGAGCTTAGATTCCTATAAAATATGCATGTTAATAAGAAATGGTAGGTTAGGTTTGTAAAATAATAAAGTACTGCAAAGTTTCAATTAGACTAAATGGTTATGATAACCATTTTACACACATGGAAGTTACTACAAGCAACTTGACATAATACTTACTAGAGCATATTCCAAATACAGGAAGAAATAAACAATTCAAAGCAATTTAGAAGCAGTTGTTCCAAATTTATGATTACCTGAGTACTTTTCTTAAATTTTGAACCTCGGGAAGGGACCACTTCAGTTGAAGCTGCTAATGAATGAAAGCGAGCGTCCGAAGCAACATCAACAACTGAACTGAAAGAAGTTGAAACACCTGAAGGTTGCCTTTCATCAACAGGTTTTACTTGGATAGTGCTGGAATTCACTGGATGCACAGTATTTATGTTAATAGCTTTTTTCCTAAGGAAATACTAGATAAAAGCATCTTCGTGCAAAAGGAAAAGTCCAATCTGGCAAAATCACAAAGATATTCTACTCATGCTTTCTCTGTAGAGATCCAGCATTTGTAACTGGAGGACATCACCTAAATCAATCTTAGAGAACTTTTATTTATATATATAAGATTATATGATGCAGGGCATACATCAAATCTTCATCAATCCTAATTCCTAAGTATAAGTGACCCCAATATAGACAGATTCAAGATTGTTTCATGTCAACTCCCTAATATTAGCACAAAATAACAAAAGTCTTCATAGCACACCATTAAAACTTGCAGTCTTTTCTAAGATAACATTATTCACAAAATGTGTAACAAAGACACTCAGCACTAACATAAATAAGGCATACTATATTTGTTTAAAAGCGTGTGACTGAAAATAGGATACAATGGACATTAAACTCACATTGCAAACTTGAGCCTCGACTGTCATCAACCTGCAGAAATGATTATAGTAGTCAATATAACTTGGGAAAAAAAAAACTATTTCCATATGCAATGAAATTGAGTATGCTTGTCTTTACGAACAATCTCTTCATTATCGCCATAATGCTCTCTCTCCGAGCAGCCATCCACAATTTGCCTGTCAGGAAAACAATTTACAGGAACCTCAGGATGGCAAATATATCTTAAAATGAAAGGACATCCAGTGACCAATTTTCTGTAAATAATAATAATGGAACAAATGGGGAGAATAACTCATGATTGTTATGCACGAATAGATACCACTATTTGTGATTCAACAAAGACCAAAGCCAATAGATTGTCATGTGGCACAATTGCTAAATACAGAATCACTGTACATTAAAAGATCTTTTGACTGACAATTTATCTCTGTTAACTAAATCTAGACTAAATATTTACAAAATTTTGATAATAGTAAAATCACTAAAGATCTTTGGGAAATCATGTGTACTCAAATAGTCTAGTGGCACAAACTGCAGCTTATTTTGATGCTCAGATCCCAAAATAATATAAACAGTTTCATTGTATATATCTTAATTTTAATTTCTTTTATCTGTTAACTTATATTAGCTATATTTACATGAATCTCTTTAAATCTAGCTAACTTCAAATGGATTCTGTGTTATTTAACCAACTACTAACTAATACACTGTTCAGTATACGATGACTCTTAAACCATCTTTCAGCCTCTGCCATCAGCTACCAGAATTTGGCTCACACAACTTCATATCTGAAAACCCTACACATATAAGGAGTAGAACCTTCCCTGCAGTGAGCCAACAGGAAGAGAAATATATGGAATTTTCTGCTTGTATAGAATAAGAACAAGTACAGCCTATAAATTCAATTCTATTTGCACTGTCACCTGTTTGTAGTGTGGTATAATAATAAAATAAAGACCAACAGAATGAAGGCTAAGTAGGTGCTTAAGACTATCATGGACATCAATAGGTGGCTTCACAATTAGTAAGAGATTCTGAAAGGAAATAAACTAAATTCAAAGTTTTAAACTTTGAAGATAACTAAAAGACAAGTTCATTATGATTTGTGGTACTGTAGTCTACTAGACTATTTCGATTCATCTAAAATTACTTTTGTTATTTCCAGTATCCTCTCTAACAAGTGAAGCATGTAATAACTGAATGTACCTTGTTTCATTAATTTGCTTTTCCATCTCCGATGTGCTCTTAATGCACTCAGAGGAAGCAACGGTGCCTGCAACAGGTTCTATATCATTTCCAGCAACACCTTCAGATGGAAGCTGATCTTTCTGTACGTCAAACCATGTATGTATATCAATATCATCAGTGGCATCACAGTAATAAGAATAAAAATAACATTGTACCATAGATGAATGAAGAGTTACTTGCCTTGACAACAACTTGCACAAAATCATCTGATTGGATCACAAGTGTACTTATTGGAACCCCTTCAGTTATATTTGCACTACTTTTCCCCATTTTAGTCATTATTGCATTCTTCAAGACAATACCTACACCAATCACAAACCAATTCAAATATTTTCACTCTGATTACAAATATAAATACACCAAACGAAATACATCACTCAACTATCTAGCTCTCTGCTGTTGATTAACAATCAAACCAAGTGGTTGATGGTAGAAATAAAAAACAACATTAAGAAAGAAAAAACTTTTTCCTCTATAAGTAAAACCCAGATTAGAATCCAATTCCAAACTCACCCCAACTTCCTGGAATAAACAAAATCCACAAGCAATTTGCTTGAAAATTAGGACCAATACAAAGGATTTCAGTAAATTCGTCAGATTGAGAGGTAATGCAATGAATGGTTAACACACTGAGCCAAATGATTGAAAATTTCGCTTGCACAAATGTTAGAACTTTGTCCTTGGAATAGGAAAAGCCGGATCAAAATCTGAACGAAACCGCCACAATTTGTCCCAATGGCCAAAACCCAGTTACATTTCAGGTTCAAAATGATACCCAAAAGAGGATTCCGGTAAATTCAGTGATCATGTTTGAGAAAAACAATAATAAACAAACAAACAAACCAAAAGCCCAGAAAATTAAGAACACACCGTATTCTTTCTCGAAGGACGCAGTGTAAAAGATCCCAGAATAGACGGAGCCGTCCCTCGCGTAGAGATCGACGGGCCGATCAACGAGATCCATGATGGCCATAATCAGTTTCTCCCCTGGCGACTGTGAGTTCCCGGCTTGCATCTCTGCTGTAGTGCTCTGTTCTTGCGTATTGAAATAAAGTTTTATTTTTCCTCTGGAAAATGTATATACTCTACCAAACTTTTTTTTTTAATTTTTATCAAACTATCTTTTTATTTGTATAAAAATTAAATTTCAAGTGCATTTAGTATGATAATCAATGATATTCTATCAATTAGTTTAAGTTTTTATAGTGTAAAGTTTAATATGTTAGCGTCGTGTTAAATAAAAAAGTTTAATATGTTAGCAGTGACTCATGATTTAAGTTAATCGTTTGTTTATATATAAGAGATTAATGATTGTTTGGATATCCACTCTTTTATTGAGATTTTTCGGTTGTTATTCGCAAGTAACAAATCGTCCAATAGAATCAGGTTTGACTCTCTGTTCAACCTACAACGACTTAAACATTAACTAACAATTTAGTTAGTTTATGAGCAAGCCTATTCAGGTTTTTAAAAACAAAAACAAAACTAATAGACGAAACTGAGTTGCAATCAACAAGATGTCGTGAAATATAAGACTCTAGGCATTGGGATAACCTCTCATTTGGTCTTCAAAGCTCGCACTACTAACTGTGCATACCAACTATTATCGGAACTCCTCTATAGATCTTAAGAACGAGACTCGATTGGTACACTTGCTTATAACAAAATATTAAAAAAAAAACTCCTGATTATGCATCCGACTCAACAATAACCGAGTCCCGCTCTTGACTTGCAGTCCAAGAAAGGGCTTCACGAATCGTTAATGCCTCAACCACAACAAGATCCAAAACACCCTACCATCCTGCTCGACCACCTCCGCAGAGAAGACTTGGTTGTTTCGAACAACCCAACCACCTCACAATAGACTATCACCTCCAATTCCAGCCGTCTGTATTGAGTTTGACAACAATATTCTCTGGCGGTCTCCATCGTGCAATAGACCCGAATGTACTACCAACTCCAGGGATCGACGCGAGCTAACATGGGAGGTCTAAATCTCCTTCCACACATGTCAGAGACCAAGCTCTAGAGCTCGAATAAGCCCTCCATTTTGCCAATCATACACCTCTGTTTCGAAATTTCCAAAGGCCCCAACTTCTACTATTAAGTACGTGTGTAGACTCTGAAAATGGTACATCCTAAAACAATCTTATAGACTTGGTCTTCCCATAAAGTCTAAGATGACATCGCATCAAGGTTTCACGAGGATGACATTATCATCACCTCCGAGAGATGACATCATTAATATGTCAGCATCATACCTTCACGTCACAATAACATTATCACGTAGTGCAAAAGAAACAATAGAACAGAAAACAAAAGTTTAATAAGTGAGCGTAAATTTAATGCAACACAAAAGGAGTTCGTTGAAGAAAAAAATAGTTAAACAAGAAAATGATTTTGACATCAACTTCAAGACCTTCAAGAATGCAACATGACAGTATAGTTAAATTTAATAACTCAATAGGGCAAGCAAAACACATGTATCAAATCCATATTGTATAAATGCTGGTAAATCATTCAAACATATCTGAAGTACAACACACTTCTCACAAACACAAAACAGGAAAAGAGAACAACTGGACATAAAATGGTTTGTCTCTAAGTTAACTCCCAATTGAGTTCCCATCACTCACACCACTGCCAAAATTTCAACTGAACAACATAGATCTTCAGCTTTTAGCCTCCAAATATCAGAAACCGAATCACTGCACAAATTGGTAAAAGAACCAATCAATTTAAATTCAATTTTTAATCGACCAAATCACGTTTAAAATTTGTTTCAGTTTCTTATAACAATATAAGGTACATACCTGCTGTGGCTGTTGGTAAGTTGCAGGCTGCTGATAATTTCCATACCCATGGTATCCTCCGTAGTACATGTTGGGATCTTGGGGTGGTGGAGCATATCCATAAGCCTCGTATCCTTGAGCATATCCATAATACCCACCGGCACCGCCTCCACCATTCCACTGAGCCTGATCGGGCTGAGCCTGAGCCATGGCGGACCCCTCCTATTATTTTGTCAAATACATTAGATCAGCATAAAAGGATAAAATAATATATAAATTTTACGCGGCAAGGATATGTATACCTGCTTGTTTGATGGACTACGCCCCCAAGAAAGCCGAATATTCTGACCTCCTAGTTGTGTTCCATTCAACATTGATAGTGCTTGCTCCGCACAAGCTCTGAAGTTAACATATGCATTAAACAAAATTTAATGACGAGAGCACAAGTACACTACACATGGAACAAAACGATAAAATGTCACCACTGATACCTGTTAGCAAATTGGACAAACCCACAACGCTTGCCAACTGGTATTTTCACATGAATCAACTCTCCAAATTGGCCAAATACCTGCCTCAACAGGTCATCCGTGACACTGGGGTCTAAACCTCCAACAAATATCTGCATTCATAATATAAGCATTACTATAGAACAGATAAAAAAAAGGGCAATAGGACAATAAAAGGCTACCCACTGTTGTATTGTTTGGATCACTCTCCCCCTGACTCCCTTGAGCATTCTGGTAGGTGGCTGCACATCAAAAACACATGTGAACTTCTCTTTACAAATGATACTAAAACATCATGTTTGTCTGGGCTTGCATGGGAAGTAAAATCAGTTCAGGAAGAATCACTATCTGAAGTCCAAACAGATTTGAAGAAACAAACGTGCCAGTAAATATTTGTTCTCAGTTATCCCCAGGAAGTTAATTAACAGGTAACCAATTAACATAAATAATTTGCTTCACATTGGTCTATACAGATGTCAATATTTGCATACAACTGACCAAGACAAGTACAGGCAGGAGTACAGGACACAAACATCACATCAAATCCCTGCACAGATGGATCAAATACAAGCTTATTTGCTGATCAGTAGAACCCTTCCATAGGTACAAGTGAAGTACAAAAACAAAGTACCAAGCATTTTCTGCATCAATATAAGTTGGATTCTGTTATCATCTATCTACTGCAAATAGTTACAACATTCCAAACCTTATCACTGTTACTTGTTTGTATTGAAGATAATTGGAGCTACTAGCACTTCAGACCAATAGGGGAGGCCTCATATAACTCTTGTAGCTACAGCCATGTATTACAAACCACACATTCTTAGAATTTAAAGCAATCAGAATCAAAACACATGAATCCTATCAACTAAATAGTAATCAAACTACTGAGCAAGTGAGCATAGATAACTAAATAACAAGCTATCTACATCAACGCTGAAAGATGAATTAACAACCAGATAAACGTGATGTATACACTTATATAAGGGGGTACCTTCTTAAAAGCAATAGCTTACTAACAATTATGAATTAACATTACATTCAAATGTCAAACACTACTAAGAACTATTTATAAAACATCAGTTCTCCCAACTTGAGTAGTTGAGTTCACTCGTCATGATACTGAACAAACAAACAAAAAGTAATCACGGAAGGAAGTATGAATGATTCTTCTCGATTGAAAAGGTCTAATTGTTATTCATTCAAGCACCCACGTATGTAAAGTACCAAATTTAATACTTGTGAACAGTTGAAATACAATGGACATTCTTTGATCAAATCTAAAACCCATGAAACTCAGAAGTTGAAATATATTAAATGACATGCATAAGCACATATAAAGAACATTCTCTGAAACAATACACCAGAACCACTTCTGTGGCGGGGTCTAGCAATATGGTTAGGAACTACATTTCTATCAAGAATGTGATGAACCTATGGAAATATCCGACGTAAACCAAAGAAGTTTTAGAATTCTAAAGCAGGAGATACCCTTGCGAGCAAGAGGCGTAACTAAGAAAAGGTAAACAAATGACTCGTGTTAGAAGCGCATCAAAAGGCACCTATTCTATAAAGATAAGATACTTGAAATGGATATAGAATTTGAAATTATGAAATACAAAAAATAACACAACTTCTACTTATTGGGATTTTAGCTCATACCCAACCATATGTACGAAGAGAAAAAAGAAGATAGAAAACACGGTCCAAGATAAAATAGAATTGTGGTTCTATTGACTTGCACAAACTAAAGAATAAATGAAAGTGTAGAACTTGAAGAAAAAACGGAACAAAATGAAACTTGATGGACAACTCTTAATTGTAAATGGAACTGATAAAGTAATTTGCGAATGTAGCATAACATGCCAGAAGAAAATGAAGCTTGTGACGTAAACAAAATAACTGACCTAAAATGAGGCCACGCATAAAAGTGGAATCATTTCAGCTGAAATCAGTTCCTGGGCCCCCAATATGAGAGCCTGTTGGTGTCCTGCTTTAAGACAACATGAGTTTTATATGAGTTTTAGAATGTTTTAACCAAATTAAATGCGCCCAAGTTTAGAAAGGTAAGTACTGGAAGGATATGACTTTGCAAACTTTGCCTATCATCAAGAGCTTAACTGAAAGAACATCAAATATAATACTATTTTCACAACCCACCTCAAATAATAATCAACAAGACTTCAACTAAAACAATGGCATAATGCTACTGTACAATAAGGATTTAATAAAAACACATAGAACACTTGAAGCATCAAAATATAACAATGACATATATCCTTAAACAATGATTCAAGCAGCAGCTAAGCTACAATATAAGACATCTCAAAAAGATGTAACACATACCTTTCGGGTATTGCTGACCACTACTAACAGGTTTCTTGGTAGCAGCAGGCCCGATTCGCATGGGCCTTGTAGAACAGTACATTCCATTCATTTCAGTCATCGCACGCATTTGTTCACTTTCATCACCAAACCTTACAAACCCGTAACCTTTGGATCGCCCAGTGGTCCTATCAGTGACAACTTTTGCACCTTTAATTGAAGGGTAAAGAGCTCTAAATGTCTCTTGTAACATGTAATCAGTAACATCAGCAGCCAAGTCACCCACAAAAATAGTATAATCTGAACCATCATCTTGACGCCTCTCACCGGCACCAAGAGTTGCCCAGTTCAGACGATAGTTCTGATCACAACCTTGCATTGGGGTGCCGTTGTAAGTTTGCAATACCCTCTCAGCTGCCGCACGAGATGAAAACTCAATGAAACCATAACCCTCAGGAAAGTTGGTTTGCTTATTACGGATAACCTTAACAGTAGCAACCTGAGAGAAGCCAGAGTGCAGAGTTAACTTTATAAGGATGCGAGGAAGAAAAAAGAAAGATAGTGGGGTCATAAAAGGGAGTGAGATGAAGGTGAGGTGGTGCACAGACAAATGAAAGAAAATAAAAGCAACAGGTCAAACATAAAAAAATTCATGATGATAATAAAACATCTTATTACATCATATTTTCCAATGTTCACTTGTGATTTGATTATCCATCATATTGTATCACTTAGTACATCTTTGAAACTAGCAAAAGTTAACAATACAAAAAAAATAACAATTACATAATGCATCTTTGCATTCAATAGAACTAGCTCAATAAAGTACATAATATATAGTAATGGCACTGTGAAACAACTTTTTTTGGCAATCAATACAAAAATGAAATATGACCATACTCTACTCCTTAACTGGATGATATGATACAAATAAGAAATATTGAAAGAAAATAATCAAATAAAGTGAAAAAAACAACAATTTTTTATTCTTTAAATACTTTGGTTTGATAAAACCAATATACATATCTAAAGTTTTTTTGCAATTGGTTTAACATAATAACAGACATTCATATAAGTCTGAAAAAAACTATTCATATGCTGAACAGATAGAAAACATAAATGTATCAATATCCAACTTTTACAACAGAAATATTTGCATTGATGCGGAACTCGTTTGAAGAGAAATGCCATTAGCGCAAAAATACAACTACCAAACAACAAATATAAAATGTATTGGCATAAAAATAGGAATGGTAGCGGGGCATGTATGGGGCAGAGAGTGCAAATACAATCCCCATCCCCGCATAAAAAAATTCTCCCCGTCCCCGTCCCCGT
>JAYMTA010000690.1:0-25158 GCA_036897625.1 Pelargonium cotyledonis
ATAACTTTATATCAGTTAACCGATATACATTAAACCCATATATATATATATATATATACATATATAAGTTGGAACATGCAACATTTCTATATTCTCCAAAACCTTTTGGTCTTGTACAATGTATAAAGGCCTATCTTTATAAGTGCCAGCTTCTCACACTCATCAACTTGCCTCACACTTCACTATGCACATTTTTAGAATTTGTTTTCTTCAACTTTGTCTGACCCAAAAATAAATAAAGACCTACAACAGCAACAATGTGCTTGATTAAAAGAAAAAAGGATAAATGATAAGCAACAAATTGCAACAACAAGATTGATAAAAATAGCACAACATCATTTGACAGAATAAGACACTTCTGCTGAAATTCCAATTTCTAGCGTACAAAAGAGAGATTTGTTGCAAGAATTACAATTTGGAATCCATTATGAAGAAAATAATGCTCACTCTGTGCTGCTTCAAACCATGTAAAACAAGTAAATAGATCGACGGTGATCAGCATGCATCGGCAAAGCCTTTTCGTGAGTTTTATTATCACCGCTGTCCTAAGCTAAGCCAATTGGAATTTACAGTTTCTGCCATAATCTCTATACAACTGCTTACTGGTTTCATGGATACCTCCAACCTCTACAACTGAAACTTCACTCGCACTTCATCTCCTTTATTATCTCACCTGTACAACGAGTAGTGTTGCAACCTATGCGCCAAACTGATGGATGGCGTCATGGTATCGTCGGATTCTTATCCTACGCAGACTGAAACGTTACCTGCTCAGTAGATGTTGCTTCATAGTCCACACACGCCTCTGGTGTGTCTTCTTCACTAGGTGGAACCAGCTGCCAAAACAGTGGTAAATACTTGTCCCATTCGTTCAAAATAGTCGCACCTTTAGTGCTCCCAGTTTTTTCCTACACAAAAATGGAGAACATTTAGTAAATGAAAGCTCACATTGCAATGAAACCCAAATGTGTTCGTAGATACAGTACTATTCCGGAATATAAGTTGACTTAAAATACAATTTTCGTAGGTTAAATACAATAAGTAGCAAAGCACGATCATGGAGTTATATAGTGCCCTTACCACATGGGCTTCAATGAGGCTCTTTAGCTGCATCTGCCCCACAGGAGCTTTTACTCTCTGGATCTTCACTATCTCCTTGTTTACCTGGCCAAGAGTTACAATAAAGAAGATTTTGAAACTGTAATCAAAATATGCGACTTCCAATAGAACATGTACATTAACGAGATCAGTTGTAGAACTGAGAATGCAAGTACTCTTTTGTGTTGTAATGATAAGTGATACCTATTTAAGTGCAGTAAAAAAGAGAAACACTAAAATTTAAGTCATATTGTGAATCCACATTCCAATAACTCTTCCGAAATCCAATGATAACTCGATTACGAACCACAAGATACAAAAGGACCTACATAGATTTTTGCAAGCAATAGAGAAGCTGGGACAGAAAGAGCATGCAGGACCAACCTTTGGGATGAAAGTATCATCCTCATCAAGAAAGTAGGCCAAACCTCCGGTCATACCAGCGGCAACATTTCTACCAACTCTGCCACAAGGAAACAAATTGTTGTTTAAACAATGTAAAGCCCATTTCCTTCCATTTGCTAGACCATAAGAAATATACCAAAGTGAAGAGAATTACTCACTTTCCAAGTATAACCACACAGCCACCTGTCATGTATTCACAACAATGGTCACCAGTGCCTTCGACCACAGCTTCAGCAAGTGAGTTCCGTACTGCAAATCGCTCCCCAGCTTTCCCTCTGACAAAGATTTGACCACCTGTGGCCCCGTACAAGCAAGTATTGCCCACTATAGTTGCATCTTCAGGGCAAAAGCCTGTATTCTCCACAGGGGTTACAACCAACTCTCCTCCAGCCATGCCCTAGCAATATGCGTAGCTTAGCATTAAGATTTCTAGACTAATAGTACACAAAACTATAATAACTAGCGCAACTCAAAAGATGGTCAACACGTCAAGGTTGTACCCAGCTTAGATGCTAATAAATATTTACTTCATTGCAAAATAAATGGTTTGCTTTACTTTTTGCAAACATTAAGGATAATTTTGTTAGTGAATAACTCATTTCAGTCAGCTGAAGATTACATGAAAAACTGCCAAGTCATGATAAGCAGCCTAGTAAACTCAAGTTGAACAGAAATATTTCAATGCAGTTCTTAAACTAGACAACTGAAAGAGTTAAAATCACTAACATAACAGAGCTTTTAGTAAAATCTTTAAAGTCCCTAACAGTGCATAACCGGAAAGATTTGATAAGCATACCTTTCCCACATAATCATTAGACTCTCCTACAAGCCGAATATTCATTCCAGGTGTCAAAAAGCATCCAAATGACTGCCCAGCACTCCCATTAAATCTAAATACATGAAAAGAAAAAGGTCATTTAGAGCATTCAAATATAGACACTGCACTATATGAATGCAATACTGATATCTCCTAAGATAGACTATCATACATGATGTTCAGTTGCCCAGCAAAACCAGTGTCGCCGTATTTCTTGGCAATCGCACCAGCCACACGCCCACAAACAGCACGATCTACATTATATATCTTCATAGTTTTATTGACAACCTTTTCATTCTCAATTGCATCAGCGACCTGAATGTTTTAGATGAAAATAATTTACAGTACGTTCAGGAAAAGATAGCAAAGCACAAAATATATGCATGTCATCAGAAGCCTTGGCTCTTTCTCATCTGGTAAGTATTCACATAGAGGAATTTGATGTCAAACATAGCAACAAAGGACTACTTTTGATTTTCAATAGGAAAGTAGTCACTTTGCATTATCCAAATCAAGGCAACATCATACTTTTATAAGACCTTTCAACTCATCCCATTAGAGCCGGGCAGGTCCCTCCTGGAACAAGACAGATGCCTATCCTATTTTTAGGGTTTTGGCCCATTTGGGTTTAGGCAAGATCAGCAGTTTGAAAACTAATCATTAGCGATTTCAGTACGGTAAAATTGTATAGTTCAAGTAACAAAATCATACCTCTGGATCTGCTAGTAATATATCATCCAGAACAGGACCATTTGTATGAACAGCCTGATTCCTAATTTCTGTACTGCTCCATTTTGGTAACCCAACAATCTACATGAAGGCAGAAATTGTGTTACATATAAGGCATAAGCTATACTATATAAGAGAGAAGTCAGAAGTCATGAAAGTTGTTGATGAACATACTGATAGAATGTAATTGAGATCGAGATGCTGAGTTTTCACAAGTGAGATATCTCTTGCTCTTAATAAATCTGTCCGTCCAATAATGTCATCTAACTTGTCATATCCAAGTTGTGCCAAAATGCCTCTAACCTGCTCGAGAGATTAAAATAAAATTTAACTAATATAAACAGGGAGGAAAAATCATAATGATGAGTTCAAACTGATACTTCACTGAGAAGTAAGAATCCCACATAATATTGAAAGGCAGACAAGCATGTACGCAATTACCTCCTCAGCTACATATAGAAAGTAGTTGACAAGATCTCCAGGCACACCAGGAAATCTAGCACGTAGTTCTTCCCTCTACAAAGAAGATAATTTCAATGAAAAAGAGAACAGTATAAGGCAAACCGGAAACTTTAGAAAGAGCATATGAAGTGAGAATATAATTGAGCATATTGATCCCTCTATGCACCTGACTGGCAACACCAACTGGGCAATTATTTGTGTGGCAAATTCGAGCCATAACACATCCTGTAGCAATCATTGCCACAGAACCAAAGCCATACTCATCAGCACCCATTGCTGCTGCCATTAGTACATCGACACCGCTTTTGAAGCCACCATCAACTCTGAGAATAACCCTCTCTCTAAGTCCATTTACAATGAGTGTCTGTAAGAAATCAATAATCAAAAGCATCAGGAGTGTCATCAATGAAAATCACAAGAAACTGTAAATTGAAATTCATCATTTCAAACATCAACCTGGTGTGTTTCTGTAACTCCTAGCTCCCAAGGACCACCAGCATGCTTAATGGAACTAATAGGGCTAGCTCCTGTTCCACCATCATGCCCTGATATCTACAAATCCAAGTTAAAAGTCAGTTGCAGCTTCTGATTGTTTAAACCATGCCCCAAAGTGAAGTTTTGAACCTCAAAATTTGAACAGAACATTTATCTTATGTTTTCCGTGTCCCCAACAGATACTGTCAATCCTTTCATAATTTTAGCATATGAATAATTAGATATTTCCATAGCACCAATGAAAAAATTAAAAGTTTTAATGGTTTCTGAATGCATTCAGTTACTGTCAGACAATTAAGTTTATGAAAAGCTCCATATGCTACAATTTTAATTAAAGTTGCTACACATTAATCATGACAATGTCTAATAAGCCCACCACTTTACAAAGCTTTATATCTTTCCATGTTACAAGAGAGATGGGTATACGATATAAATATTGGAATATACGAAGTAAAGCTGAATGGACACTAAAAATATCCTTTATATGATAGTTAACATGACTATGTTGTTAAACATTACTGAAGTGCGCAGCATTCACATACCATAAACTTTGTTACTTGCCTCTTAAGTGGAGAGGTACTTCATCTTGGATGTTGAATATATAAAATATACTCCCCCGTCCCAAAATGAGTGTCTTGTTTCTCTTGCATTTTTTTTGTCCCAAAATGAGTACTCATTCTATTTTAGGAAGTTAGTTATGCATGAATAACCATTAGTACCCCTATAATAAGTTATTTTGTACCCCTTCATTTTGTTGAAGTCATGATGATACAAGAGTAAATGTACAACACCGACTAATTTTCCCTTAATTTTTTCTAAAAAACCAAGACACTCCTTTTGGTATGGATGGAGTATCATTTTAGTAAACACATTTTATCTCAACAATGGTAGATAGAATATCTTTTTGCTAAACCAATAGATGATAGGAAATGAGTGTATACCTGTATGACATCAGCATTACCCTTTGCAACCCCAGAAGCAACGGTTCCTATTCCAGCTTCTGCCACAAGCTTCACAGAGACTTTAGCCCTAGGATTGACCTATTTGTTCAGCAGAAGTCAGTGACCATTTATTGGCAGTGGTCTAGGTATATCGCTTCAAAATAATGTAAGCAGACTCAATATATATTGGATAATCACCTGATGTAGGTCAAAAATCAACTGGGCAAGATCCTCAATCGAATAGATGTCGTGGTGCGGGGGCGGAGATATAAGTGGAACTCCAGGTTTAGAATTTCTCAACCTTGCAATATATGCACTCACTTTTTTCCCAGGTAGCTGACCACCTTCACCAGGCTTTGCCCCTTGTGCAATTTTAATCTCTAATTGATCAGCGTTGGCCAAGAACGTTGGAGTGACACCAAATCGTCCGGAAGCAACCTGAAGATGTAATATAATTTCGTCAATCCTTGACCTTTCGCAAATGATTTGGTAAATAAATTGAAGTGCCATAAACAATCCAACAGTTGTACGAACGTTATTGATAGTCGTACTCTTTGATCCAAAAGATAGTTTTGCAAAAAGAAAGCCAGAGGAGTTCACCAGACACACACAGTCTGAAATGGAGGCCCAATGGACTGAGCTACACAATAGGGTAGCTCTCCCCTTACCCCATAACCCGCCCCCACCACACCCAATAGGATCGGAACCCACTACCTCCACTAAAGAAGTGTGACGCTTGAACCATTAGGTATCCCTTCAAATCCAGATTGTGGTGCATCTTCAAGAGAATGCTTATAAATGCATATTTTATTAAATTTCAAGTAATTTTAGAAAGGGCCAGTGTCATGACCTGCTTGATAGCACTCGTGGCAGTGTCCCCATTTTGTAGACCTTTGAGATGTGGCAGTGTTGGAGAGTACCCGTCAACAACATCTGTAAGTGGGCTCCAGCGAATAGGATCCTGGACAGAAACAATGTCATTTTTACCATGACCTTTAAAATATGTTTTATGATTATGACTATTACCTCACAAATTTTATGCACAATTAACAGATTACCTCACCACCTTCCCCTGAATTAGATTTTCCACCTATTCTATTCATTGCAATGGCAATTGCTTCATGAGTTTCCCTTGAGATAGCTCCCAGTGACATTCCACCAGTGCAAAAACGTTCAACTATAGATGAAGCTGGTTCAACCTTTCCCACTGGAATTGGAGCACGATCACTTTTGAACTCAAGAAGATCACGAAGAACCTAGCAAGTGACAAGCATTGATCTTTAGTATATCCTATAAAATTCCATGATGAAAATAGATGCAAGGATGATAATAATTGCCTTCAGCACCCACATTGACAGGTCGGTTAGCCAAATGCTGCTGATAAACAGAGAACGCACTAGCACTCTTCTGACGAACAGCTTTATGGAGCAATTTTGACATCTCCGGGTTGTTTCCATGATACTCCCCTTTATATACAAATAGTTAAAAGTTATCAACTGTATGAGATACAGAAAGAACTCATCGAAAAATTAAAGCCCAGCAGTCAACTTTGACACCAAACCCCAGAAAGAGAGAAAAAGAAACTATAAACTTAATTGATATAGTGATAAAAAAATCCTTGGAAACTAGAAACATATTGGATAACAAGAAATACCTCCTGGTCTCATTTGTATAAATCCAAAATTTTCTAGTCTTTTAGCAGTATCTTCAGAGAAAGCTTTCACCCAGAAAGACAACGTCTCTCTAGCCAGCTGCCAAAAAAAATTAAATATATATCAATGGACCCAAAACTGACAGCAGCATAACACTTAGCTTCAAAGATTCAAAATATAAAGTAGTTTAAGAACAAGGAGCCAAGTACTGTCAGCGGTTCATAAACTTTTGAGGCTCCAAGGTATGTTAGAAGCCTATAATATGGTTATAACTGTAAAGCAGCCCTACTGAATTTTAGAGGTTAGCTATACAAATATACTTGAACATTCAGTGTCCTTTCTTACTTGAGTTGGTGCAAATTTCTAGAATTAGAAATTCTTATCAAACAAAAAATACACTAAAACAGTAACCCATACCACAACAAATTTGTTCAAATCATGAATAACTTCTTACCACACAAAAAACAAAATAATAATAATAATAATAATAATAATTAGTCAGTAAATCATTTGTCATGTTACCTCATCAAGAGTTAAACCACCGATTTTTGATACACTTCCACAAAATGCAATATCTACCACGTCCATCCCTAATCCATAAATCTCAAATATCTGTGCACCACAATAGCTACAAATAGGAAAACAGAAGCAGATTGTCAAACTAAAAATAGGAATGGGGGAAACAAACCTAGAAGACGATGTCTGCCGGTTGATCAAAATAAGTATAAGAAAAGATGTGGAAAACTAGCAATTGGCAAAAATTCAAACCTGGAAAGCAATGATATGCCCATTTTGGAAAGGATTTTGAGAAGACCAGCTTTAACTGCCTGGAACAGTAAGGATTTTGAAGCTTAGATCAGAAATTATAAAGACCGAGTATAACTAAGCCATCCCATACACACGACAGTTGAAGTATATCAGATATTAATTGCAGCATTAATATAACCAATAAAATAACTTAGTAACAGTTTGAACACATGCATAAGATAAAATAACAGAGAAAATATAACAGTTCAATCGACTAGAAGGGTGAGGAAATATTTGCCTAGAACTTGAAGTGAAAAGAGATGGAAATATGTCTAAAAATATATAACTGCAGATGTGTACTGACCTTGCAAAAGTTTGTTTGAGCCTGTTCGATTGTTACTGTAGGCATCTTTCCGTTCCGCATCAGATTTACTGTTTTAGTACTCAGACGCCACTGTCGACATGTCTCCAAAGCCAAGTATGGACATACAGCACTGAAAATATATTTTCGGATGAAATGTTTTAGGCTGACAAAGATGGTCAAAGATCTTAACAATTGCAACAGTAAATTCTTCCATCGGCAGGGGAAAAATAACTCAAAGAAAGCGGAATGGAGAGAATTAAAATGATCTTCAAACACAATAGTTCCAGCCAAGCTAAGAATGAGAAATATGGAGCTTAATAACAAGTATAGTAAACCTTATGGAAAGGAATTTGATAAGGTATAATAGAGATAGTCTGATAGAAACATGCAATTCGCATTAGTCAGAAAGAAACGTGAAAAAAAACTCAAATGTAAGGTTTTCATAGAAATCACTCACAATGGAAATACTTTCAATTAATGAAAATATATTACTAATGAGATTCAGAAGATGGATAGGGATAATTCTCCACAGCTACTACTCCTAATCAGAGTTGAGAATATGGAGAGAGAATTCAGTATGGCCAGTCGATATCAAACAAGACAAGTTCCGAATATCGTATTAATGAGAAAATGAACAATTATATCATTGCTTTAAGAGGTTTCAAACCAAAGAAGTGAAAAACAACCTTGCACCATATCCTATCAAACATGCAAACTGATGAGTGCTGAAGCACTGGGCAGTATCTGCTACAATGGAGGCTGACATTCGTAAGCCATTCTGAATAAGATGTTGGTGAACAGCACCAACAGCAAGAAGTATTGGAAGTGCAGGCCTAGTTGGTTCCTGGAAAGATAAAAAATATTAAGAAAATCAATTTTCAGATAATATTCCTGTAAGGCCATGGGGAGAGGCCATAAACAGGGGGAAATAGGAATCTGGTAATTGACAGGAACTGTTGAAAACCATTACATACTTGGGTACATTCCTAAGCATGATAATGTAGATTGCAATAATGTTCAAACAATAAACAACTGAAGTTATGGAACAAGATTTGCATTACACCAAAAGCTATATTGCACTGTGAGTACTAAGACAGACAAAAAAATCTGCAGATGGCTAAAATTATACACTAATACAATACTGAAGCAGCAACCCTCCAAGACTTATACAGACGTATATATAAATGCAGAGCACATATTCTCACAATAAATGTAAATGTCAAATTGATACATGGACAAACAATGAGAAATGGTTACCAGCTGATCAGACCGGTCAGAGAGAACAAGCAACTGGGAGCCATTGCGAACAGCTTCATCGGCAGCTTCACAAAGTCTATTTAAGGTCCTCTCCAAGGATCCCTCAACCCCTTTGCGTATATCAAAAAATGTAGGTAAAACATGGGGCTTTAAATAAGGATCCTTCAGCAATGACTCTAGCTCCCCTTCATTCAAAACAGGACTGGATAAAGTAACCTAAATCAAAGTAATAAAACAATCAAGCTCATTTGTAAAAAGTCCGAAATTAAATTAACAAAGGATCATGTCTGCAAGAAATATAGAGATAACATAATGCACATCTGTGGGAGAAGAGAAAAAAAAATAACAAACCTGTGAAGCATTTTCAGGTCCAACCTCCAATATGTTTCCTCTCTTTCCAATATTGACTTCAAGAGACATGACTAATCCTTCTCGAAGGGGGTCAATAGCCGGATTTGTTACCTGTAAACGTAGCAAGCAAAAACAAAGGGCAATGCAAAGTTTGGCATTAAATTGACGTAAAGGTACTATTTGAAGAACTCAATCCTTCGTAAACAAATTCTATGTCATCTATCATTCATCAGAACTAATTAAAATTTGATTGTTTTAATAAACATACATAGTAAAATTAACTCAAAAAAGAAAAGAGGTATGAAACTGAGTGCATATCATTAAAATGTAGTTGAATATTATCCTCTACATAGTTCATACATACCTGAGCAAACCGTTGCTTAAAATAATCATAAAGCATATGTGGCTTCTGAGACAACACTGCCAAAGGAGTATCATCTCCCATGCAAAATGTTGGCTCCTTTCCTTGTCCAGCCATGCTCTCAATTACCATTTGCACATCCTCACTAGAATATCCAAATGCCCTAGTGCCCTCAAAGTACAAATGATGAACATCATCAAGATACTAAGTTGGTAACAAGCATAATATAAACACAATACCATTTTGAGAATACTATCTCTAGCACCAGAATTATCTTAGTCATCAGGGAAGAGAATGAAATCAACACACTTACTGTTGATGCCTTAGAATAGCTTCATTATCCATAACTGTTGCTGAGAGGAAGTGCGCAGGCTTCAAGGATCGCATATTTTCATTGACCCACTTCCCATAAGGATGTGACAAGGCCACTCGCTTTTTGACTTCCGTATTCTCATACACCTACAATTCATTTTTTATAAGATATAGAATGAGCATTGAAAGTAGATTATCGCTCACACAATGTGTAGCCCATAAACAAAGATCAACACTGGAAGAGAATAAAGGCAAGGAAAGACATAGGCTGCACATTGCACAGTTATATAACAATCACAAAAATAAAGGGAAAACGAAAAAGGACAATAATGTCACCAAATGCAAGCATAAATTTAAAACCATCTCAATTGACATTTTCCAAATATGGTGTAGTGTGGCTAAACACCCAGTTGAGCGAATCAAAGATACATAAATAAACAAATAAATAAATAAAGAGATTGCATGCACAAGACACAAGGAACAGATAAACTAAGGTATTTGGATATTTCGGAAAAGGTAACCACATACAATGGTAAGTTGATTCATTTCCATGATCGTGGACTGATGAAGACAACATACAATCACAACTTACTCATCCACTAAGAATATTATCAGCTCAGCTCACCAAGTAAAAGCAGATAAAGTGAAGACAAACCTGGCCAGCCTGTAAATCAACAGTTATCATCATTCCTGGACCTAGACGACCTTTCATCGTAACTTTTGACTCATCCATGGGCAAAACTCCCACCTGTGTATAATAAAATGACACATCATTATACTCTAATTGCATTGGTTATGATAAAAGATGAACAGCCACAATAGTAACATGATAAATGCCGATAGGAGCACTAATCACTGTAAAATTCATATTATGCTCTCATACGAAACATCTCATTCTAATGTGCATTAAGCTTATTTTTCCTCTCTTTTATGTTTTAGTTACAAAGGGTCAAACATTGACCCTTTGAAGCTATTGAATATGAGACTTATTGATGTATAGAACAAACGTACAATTTCCTAGTCTGCTATGTTCCAAACACAAACAAGTTATCCTTTGTTCCTCTTTTTGGATGTGTAGTTTGTGGATATCATATTTTACGGATTACAAGTTAACAGAAATAGAGTTCATCTTTTTGTCCTAACAACCCTCACTGTTTGGCACCATGCTTATAGGGATAACCGGATAATGACTGCAGCTGTTGGAGGAGATGGTGCCAAATTAAGATGAAGCCACACATGAAAACTTAGACAGAAATATTATTAACAATAAGCTGACCCGCCAAATTTTGGTGTTTGATTAAGCAAAGAGTTAGAAACACTTGGGAAGTGTTCCATTCATAGAATTCGGATCATCTCTGGTTGCACAATAATCTTAGAACTTGAAGATTTATTTGTTCAGGACTTGACAAAAATAATTAACAGAAATTTATGTCTATTTGCAAATACTTATTAATTAAAGCAACATTAAACACATCATCATCATTTGTAGTTTACAACAATTATATTTCTGCAAAGCCCATGTAAAGACTATTTTTCATTATCAAAATATGAATAAAGTCAGAAGATCATGCCCTAGCCAATCAAACCCGTAGAGTTAAGATCCGTCACAAAGGACAAGACACAGGTTTGATTAAAGAAAAGGTTATCTCTTTGAGCTTCTTGGTACTTGGAGGCTCAACTCAGGCCTAAACTCAAGAGCATCAAACACAAGCCACAACTGTAGTCCAATCTTCAAAACTTTTAGACGACGTTATCAATCATTTCTATAAATTTCAAGCAGAAAAAGATAAAGGTCACACCTCAGATGCTACATAAACAACATTGTCTTTTGTCCGCCAATACCTTGCAGGACGAAGTCCATTCCGATCAAGACAGGCCCCAATTGTTTTTCCATCACTGTGCCATATGAATCGTAGTAATAAAAATCAGAAAGAACCAAAACTGGAAAATAAAGTAAAGAGAGGAAATCATAGCTCTTCACTAGGGAATGCAAATGGGATGAAAGCACAACATTATTTCTGGCTTCTATAATCTAGAACCGGGGAAATAACATAAAACAGAGATCACAAATCATAAAAGGCAAAACAACTTTCCCCTGAAATAGCACAAGATGCTCTGGAAGAATACCTGAATAACAGTAATGCAGGCCCATCCCAAGTCTCCATCTGACCCTTGTAATAGTCATAAAAATCAACAACCTAGGGAAAAAATAAGTGATTGAGCATCATCCATAAGTAACATTAACAAAAGTTAGAAATAGTTCATGACCAAATATAGTGACTAAATCGTAATATGCATAGATTACAAAATGTATGCAGTCAAACAAATTGAATGACAAGTTTTCACTCTTCAGCTCCACAGAACTGCACTGTGGGACTTACTGGCTCTGCTTAATCATTCAATTAGTTTGAATAATCAAATCACAATGAGTAAATTTGAAAAGCAACATAATATAATTGCAACCAAAAGATAGTTCACATCTAATTAAAGAGAGATAAAACGAATACACATTTATAGATCAACCTTAATGGAAGAGCTTGCACTATACCTCAGGATATTTGATTGACAGAGTTGGATGATTTTTGTATGCCTCTGGAACAAGAATCATTAATGCCTCCTCTGGAGCACGACCACTTCTTATTAACAACTTAATAAATCAAAGAAAAATGTGTGGATATCAGAGTATGCTTGTTGATCAATCACATTAGAATAAAGTGAAAACAAAAGATATTTCAGAATTGAGATGCATTCATACACCCAAATACACGTATGAAAAGACATACAACAAACTGGGAGAAATTTTCTAAACAACAATTGTGAAACGTCCAGTTATGTCATAGGAATGAAAAGAAAAGAGTGAATAATGAATTGCCTTCAAGTACTTAACAAAAGTTTAGCAACTAAAGAAAACCTCACACATGAGATGGTATCTTTTGTTAGTAAGTAAAATCTACTATGAACAACAATAGCCCCAATAACTTTTATAAAGCCAGTACACTAGATTCAGTTCCATTCTTCAGAGCGGAGTTTCATATTCTGTGTTATGTGTAGTTTGTCAAGCACATTCAGATCGCTGTCATTTTTTAAGTTTGTTTGTCAAAAGAACCGACAATACAGATAATTTATACCAAAACATGTTCAGTTTATATAATATTATATTATATTATCATATAAAATAATGCAATAACTCTTACCTCTGCAGTGCTATCAAGATTAGCAGAGTCTGATGCCTTTGGGTTCCCAAAAGGACGAATTTCATTTTCCCGGCCATGCCAAACTGAAGACTTCAATGAAGTTTCTCGGGATTGCATCCAGTTCAAATTCCCCTGCATACATATTACAGTGTCAACATAAAGTGATTCAAATGCATCTCTTAATTACTCCACATTACAATAGAAGTTCGAACTGAAATTATTACCTGTATGGTGTTGATCTCTCCATTATGACCTAGAAACCTCATTGGTTGTGCAAGAGGCCACCTTGGGCTAGTGTTTGTGCTATACCTCCTATGATAAATGGCAAAAGGGGTTTGATAGAGCTCATCCTGAAGGTCATAGTAAAATAACCCAAGAACTTCTGAGCGAAGCATTCCCTTATAAACTATAGTCTGATTGGAGAGCGAACAAAAATATAACTCATTTCCCCAACTGTCTGAGTTTGCAGCAGCTGCTTTTTCGATCAATTTTCGGCAGATGTAGAGTTCTCGTTCAATGTCATCAACATTTTCTTCTTTAATCACTCGAACAAATACCTGCTCTATGTTTGGCATGGTTTCTTTTGCAAAATAACCAACTATAGAAGAATTTACAGGAACAGACCTCCATCCAAGCACCTCAAGACCCTCTTGTCTAAACGTATTTACAATAACTACATAAGCCAATTAGAAGTTTGTGGTCAAACAATAATTTACAAGCACAAACAAAGTGCTTACACAGAAATTTAAGTGAATTGGAAGTTGATGGGAAAGGGAGGATACATCAACAAAAAGTAACCAATAATAATATATATTAAATGCCAACAAAGAGATTTGATAGACATGTAGAATAAAATTCCTACCTAAGAAAAAAACTTCAAATTCAGGAAGAGACATGAGTTTCTTCTTCTTATATTAATTTATCAAGAACCATATCCACAGTCCTACACCAATTGGATGCACACCATGTAAATGAAGCAACTCTTGACCAACAAATCTGCAGTCCATATTTTACCAATTTTTGGACTTTGTTACATTCACAGACAATATTTAGAAGTGCATATACCTTATTAAAACGGAACATATTAAGCAATCAACCATGAAAATGCTCATCCATGATATCAGAAAGAAGATAAGGATATAAAAGGAAGAAAAACAGAACAGATCTGACTTGATTAAAGATTAATGAGCAATCACCTTCTTTAGCTTTTTTCATAGCATCAGCATCTTTGGGAAGGAACACCATTCCAACGCCAGTGTGCAACTTATCGAACGAAGCAATCCCTTGCTTACTGGCCCAATCATTTAATAGATCCCAAGGAATTGAAGTCATAACTCCCGAACCATCACCAGAGTCGTTGTCTGCTCCACATCCTCCACGATGTTCCATGCAGCCAAGAGCAATAAGAGCATCCTTAACAACACCATGGGATGCTATATTGTCCAAATTGGCAATAAATCCGACTCCACAAGCTCCTCTTTCTGATAATATATCTTCCAAGTGGGCAACCTACAGAGCATAAACATTGAATCACAAGGAAAAATAGAACTGCCAACAATCTTTCTTTTACAACCAAAACAAACATAGAGAACAAAGAGAAAAAGAATGTGAGGGCAAACACATTCACTGAAAAATCATGAAATATAAATAAAATACTACATTGATGCCCTGTCTGCATCTTTCTCTCAAAACTAATATACTTCAAAAATCCTTTTTTCACTCTGTTAGTGTTTCTCGAGCTGATTCTATTGGTCCATTTACAACAAAATGAAATAAATAAAGTTGCATTCACTTTTGACATGAATTAATTACTTTTGTTAGAGAAGAAAATATTTAAATATTTGGGACCTTTTAGCTTGAACTTATGGCATAATTTAATTTTCCAAACCATTGAAATTTTCTCAAGGAAGTAAAAGTAAAACTTATTAATTTACCAGTATTCTGCACTGTTCACTTATTTATTTATTTTATAACCGCAGTTCAAAAATAAAAAGTGCTTCGTAAAGAAGAAAACTGAACAGTTGATTTGTAACATCTGTTCAAGTAAAACTGATTAATTGAAACGGGAATCGAATCCATTTTCAGTTCCAAAAGTTTGAAATTTAAAAGCAGAAAATTATTTAAACATTAGTGAATGAATAAGAAGGAAACGTAAGGGCGATTATGGTACACTATTTTCAGTCCGAGCAAAGATACATAAAAACGATCAGTTTCCATTTCCAACAACTTTACCCTAACGCCGATCCGTTTTCCGTCTCCCGGAGCAGAACGAACTTCCACCACCACTTCAACACACTCCCCAACCGCATTTCTTCAACAAAACCAGACTCACTCCCCAAAATCGATAACCGTAATCGAACAGAGAAAACAAAACAAAAAAAGTAAAAGTAAACAAAAACACCATAAACGCACGCACCTTCGGTTTAGCAGGCGATTGGCGATCGTGGCTGGGTCGGTCGATGTCGGGAAACGCCCGGACCGCGTTGTGGCCTCTCGTGACGAACTGCGGGAGTCCTCCCCTAGTGGCGGCAGAAACGCCGAATCGCCGCCGCGTGCGCTTTGATTTGCAATACAATCCGACGAAATCGACGTGTAGGAGACCTGTGGTGGCGTTGGGGGAGAGAATGGGGAGAGCGTGAGCTCCATTGGAGTAGAGGAGCTGAGGGGAGCGAGAGAGAGAGGAGTGAAGTGCCATGGTTGTTGGTGGTGGTGGTGGGTTTGGGTTTGGGGTGTGGAGAAAATATGATCGTAGACGTGTGGAGAAGAATATGGATTTGAGGATAAAAGAGAAATATAGGGAGAGAGGACCGGAGCCACCCACCCGCGCCTCTCAGTCTCTCACTTCTTTTCTTCCTGGTCTACTTCGTCTTTCTTGTTTGTTTTCAGATGTGTTGTTATATTATACACATTCCACGCTGGAGTTTCGATCCTCTGTTTCGCTCTTTCTTAATTTCTCTTTTTGTTACTAAAAATGTATCTATCCTAGTTCGGACATGATTTCTCAGTTTTTACAACAACAAAATATATGGGAAAAAATTGTTTTGCATATTTCACATGATTTTATTGTAATGAGTTTAGAGATTCATAGAATGTTTGTTCAAACTTGTACCAATTAAAGTGTCCGAATTTATTTATTTTAATTTCAATTTTTTTTTATAATTGATTGTTTGTTTTCATGCGTCGAATGGAATAACGAAAAATAAAAATTATACACTATATTTGTTTGAGCGACTAGTTTGTCATTAGCTAATTAATTTGGCCCTTGAATTGTTACCCAAAACAACCTCCGAACTTTCAAATATGGATTCAATTTAGTTAATGAACTTTTAATATAAACTCCATCCATGACTATTTTGGTCATATTATATATATGAAAGTTCACCAAATTGAGTCCGAATGCAAAAGTTAAAAACCTTTTTTTTGTTAAAAAAAATTAATTTGTTGAGCTATACAATAGAGGGTAGCTCTTCCCTTTAAACTTCACTCCACCCCACCAACGCAATAGGATTTGAACTCACGATCTCCCACATGAAGATACGTGTTTTTAACCATTGCGTCATCTCCTATGAGACAAAAAAGTTAACAAATTGAGCTACACAAAAAGAGTATCTGTCCCCTTTAAATCACACTCACCCCATCCGACGTAATAGAATTTGAAGTCACAAAATTTAACGAGCAAAATTGAATTTCTTACCAATATTTAATAAATTACTTATTCCAATATTTTTGAAAGAAAACAAAAATAACTAGGGAGCAAACATCTAAAAATATCTTTAGTGGATCGATGACGGTGCAATTAGCGCTTATACTGCGAGGTGGTCAACTACTGGCGAATCATGAAATCTAATCTAGTGCATTGCGTTGCACCTTATAAACATGCACCTCCACCTACTCACCATATAATTGCGTGCCACGTCAAGATTCTGTGACGTTGACGGGAAAAAGAGCTTTGATTCTACTTTATTACTGTGCACTACATATTCTCTGGAATTTTGTCTCCTTTCGGGAGGAGGGCCCGTGACCGGCACTTAGCGGTTGGGTATCTGTTAATGGCTTGGGGTGACCGGTAGTTTCCGGTATTGGGGTGGACGTGGCGGTCCGTGATTGGATGCTGGGTGACAGTCTAGTGAGTTCACTGACATAGATGCCAGAGGAAGAAAAACATTTGGAGTCTTGTGCCTCTGGGATTAACTGAGGTTTTTATTGTATGTGCTCATGTCTATACATTAAAACTGTACCTGTTTTTTGATTGGTTATAAATAAATAATCATCTTTATTTTTTTATTTCGGTTTATTTACACAAAATAGGTAGTTTTCCACTTAAAACCTAAATAACATACCTCTTATTGTCATATGAGATACTCGATTGTGAGATATGAAGGAAAATTTGAAGTATATATTTAAATCGTTTGGCCTAGTCTATCTTAGTTAAAAATGTATAGTCTAATGAATTTATCATAAAACAATTATCTTTTGTATACTAATATTATTTACTCACTACTAAATTTTACGTATTTTTAATGTTTTTGAAGTTAACAATAAATACAAAAGAAACTTATAAAATATCACAAAAAAATTGTTAGTTCAAACAACAATTCATATTCATGAATGTCATTTTTCCAAAAATATTCTATGTTATTTTATTCCTCATTGAAATAAACAAAGCTTTTTGGTCCTACAATTTACCAAATTTAGGATGCATATTTTTATATATAGTTGCAAAGAGTGGTCGAGTATTCACATATGTTGAATATTCATGGTATGGAATTGTAATTTTGTATTCGATAATCTATAAATATCCCAAGATGCAACAAATTCATTGACCACTTTTTTATTAAAAGAATTGCTATTAGTATGTGGGTAGACTTAAACTCAAATTTGGACTGATATCTTTTTTTCTAATTTATTGTTTAAGATGTTGAGCATTTGCCATTTGTGTGTGTGTGTGTGTGTGTGTGAGAGAGAGAGAGAGAGAGAGAGAGAGAGAGAGAGTGTGCATACTCTAATATTTGACATGGACGATCTATTATTTATATTGTTGGAATCCTGATAATAGCAACAAATTGCGGCGAATAGCCATTGTGCATGTATTTAACTTTAGTACCAAACAAAAATTAAACACTAACTTTTCTTTAAATTGATTTTATTGCTATCAGCGTGATACAACTCTAAATGGTTTGAGTGATTTACACTTCATATCAAGTGGTAAAAACACCATTCAAGCATCGTTGCATCTTGTGCTGATTGTAAAGCCATTTTAAATACCTCGTAAACTAATGTAATATTTGCGATATAATTTCTCTTGAACTTTTGATACATTCACTTGTTTTTCTTTAAGAAAACAAAAAAGAAAAGTTGGTTTACATATCAAAACTTGTTTTTTTTAGTGTAAGAGGAAATAGAAAATGGTCTTTTCCAACATTCCAAAAGGCACCTCTTGTGCTTAAACAAGAAATGGAAATGGTGGTGCCAAAAACTTTTTGGGCATCTTTTGTGGTTGGTGTGGGGACACAAATTTGGCCATTCTTCATAGTGAATGGCAATAGCTAAATCAGGTACCACACGACCTTCAACCACAAAATCATCCTATGATATCCTCTCCGGAAAGTTGCTAGCCAGACATACTAAATTTATTATTTATTATATTCCCTATTATATATAATTATATAAATCACAAGAAACTTGGATTTTTCTTTTTCCTTCCAAATTCATGAGTATAGTATTTTAATACATTAATATTTCATATGGTACAAAATGAATGATTATTTAGGTTAAGATGTCCCCAAATGTGATCATGTAACCACCTTCAAGTCGATTGAGAAATACTTTCTTTGGCATTTGTTTATTTTAAAAATCACAATCGCGGTGACTAAGCGCGTTGTACAGTTTAATTTTGTTTTGACTTTCAATTCAATATGATACATAAATTTTTAGCGACTACAAGTCATGATTATATATAAATATATTTGAGTTTTATTTTGTTTAAGTAGAAGAAATTGTAGAACGCAATACAAGTGGTGTGTGTTGAGAGTGAGTATAGTGTGCTTCGTGAATGATGCGTTGACATGAAGTTGACTAAATATTATACACGAGTCTGCTTGCTATAATATAGGTACATACAAAAATTGTTGTGTTAAGTAGAATATGTGATTTTAAAGCGAATTTTTTGTAGATCTACTTAAAGTATCTAATTTATGTAGGAGGTGGGGTAACTGGTCGATCTAAGCAGGTAAAAAAATAAAATCGTTAGTGGTTATTTATTCTTACAAGCTTATGTGGAATATTATAATAGTTTCAGTTAACTTTTAAAAGATTGTAAGAGTTTAACTGTGAAGTGTTGACTGAGGCAAGGGTGGACCGTAGTAGGCATGAGTCAACCCATCATCTTAAAACATATTAACAAGCCTTAGTTAAGTTAAGTTTCTTAGGCCCAAGCCTAAATTGGTTCATCCAAATCCCAATCTCTCCTAAAATGCTCTATAAAACCTTTTAACAAGGTTTAAGTCTAGTTCAAAAACCATATAGAGCAGATAGATAGTTAAGTATGGGCCATATGGATTGGGCCCAGATTTTATGAGAATGAATATGGGCCTTAAACATATTCCATAGCGCATTCACAAATATGCTTTGACTGTAAAGTAGACAAAAAAGATCATTTGAATATAAAACTTTGCTTCTTGCCCAAGAAATGCAGAACAGTCTCCTCAGCCAGCAAGTTTCATTGATGCTTGCTTTAAATACATGAACAAACAAATTTTCGCCACCAATCCACAGAACAAATCGACGTTTCGATCGAGATGGGACAAGCTATCAGGAAATTTTCTTCAGGTATATATATCATTTCTCTCTCAATATTCACATTATCATATCGGTAGATCATGTCACAGCCAGTTGTGCATCAAAAACTCGGCCATTTTCGATTTTCTTAAAAAAAAATTATTGATGAGAGACTATAATTAGGGTGGTTTTGAACAAACTTAATATCCAAGTAATTGATATCCCACAGGCCTATTGCCCATTCCAATTCCAATTCCAACAAATATTGTAGCATTTCCAGATGCAGATGATCCGTTGCGAAAACTTTTGTCATTGCTCTCAGAAAATGGAGAAATCACTGCAAATAGTAGTAAGATAATGGAAATAGGTTAAAATTTTAGATATGGAAACATGTTCATGCCATGTTTTGTTTTGTGTCTACTAATTAAACAGTTATTTTGTTGTTTTTTGCAGTGCTGTTTTTTTTTTTATATTATTCTTTGTATTTTTGGGATGTTGCTACTGTAAATAATTAGAAAAGTCCATAAATTTTTTTTTTCAGCAACAGGAGATGAAGAAAAGAAGGGTAACAAAATTGGTCCCACTATAAAGAAATACTATGATGAAAAAATAGCTTCCAAGGCAAAGAATTTCACTGAAGCTGATTTCTTCAGAGCAGTTGCTGAAATTGTCCAGTATTGATTCTTCTTTTTCTTCTTCTTCAACTATATATTGCAACAATTTTATACCTAAAATTGCTCTATTCCAACCATCGTCTTCCATTAGTTTCGGTTTAACACACGCAAGATTGACAAAAAAAAGATACGATCAACCTTAGATTTAAGAGAAACTTAGAGGGTGTTTGGATTAGTTTCTCAAAAATGGTTGATCATGTTATTTTCACGGTTGATCAACAGTCAGTAGACCTGAATGTAATATAGGTCGACGTTATACTAAGTTAGATATACATTTTACTTTATGTGGTAGATTGTTCTTTTTTTGCAATCAACCTAACATTTGTAGTCTGAAATTGATATTGGTCGACTTGTTCTACATATAGTCTAAAGGTATTTTAGTAATAATATAAGAACATTTGGGATACATTTAGTTGCAGAAAACACACGTGTAACAATACATTTGTTGCAGAGAAATCAACAAGGACCTTCTTGACAGCACTCAATTTCTCATACCAGATGCTGCGAAAATCGAAAGCGCATACAAAGTAAGCTAGCATTCAAGAAAACCAAAGTACTTAACCAACATTGATGAAGACAGCATCAAAACAAAGCAAACAAACAATGTTAAAGTCTTCAAAACACATGATCTTGTTCAAATTTTGCAGGAAAACCAGAATGGAAACGAGGAGAGGATGATGAAAAAAGAAGAGTTTGAGAAGATTGTGCAGCAACTGGTGATAAAAACAGGAATCACAGGCACTGGAGCAAAAGACTCTCTGTTCTACATATATGGAGTCCCTGTGAGTGCTCTTCTCATCAAACAGAAGGTTTTGCCCAAAGCCATTCCTAATGAAATATTCATCCCTCTCATTACCTCTGCAACTGCTCTTGTTCTTGCCAAACTTCATAAAATATGAACAACAATGTCATCATCATCATGAAAATTAATGACATTTTCTTATAATTATTAATGTTTCTCTGTAAACAGCTAATTACAGATACAGAAAAAGCCTGTTGTTTCTGTTGTTGTTGTTGTTGTTGCCGTCCATGGAGTTGGATGAGTTTTGTGTGGGTTTTGCTTGAATGGTTCATGGTATCAAATATCAATCATGAGGGTCTTAAACAAGTTTTGTACAATTGTTTATGATCTTACCAAATCAATCATGCATGCATGTCAATGTGTTTTGAAGCTTAACCACTTTATCCAAATTTGGAAAAACAGTTAAAAAATGAACAATGTCGATATTGACAACTTGCAACATTATTTAAGAATGCATATACAAAAGGGTCCAAATTTGTCTTATGTTAAGAGTTGATAAAGAGTTAAAAGCAAAGATAGTTATTCCAATACTCTTTTGGTTAAGTGGTTTAAGGCGTTTGATTCTCTTGAAATCGTGAGTTCAAGATTGTTTTCACTATGATAGTATGGTTGAATTGAATTATACCAAAAAATTTGTTTGAAATTTAACATTTTACCCTTAAATATGTGCGTCAATATACAGAGTTAGATAAACTATTACCGAAACAATAGGTTTAAAGTGTTTGCTTCTTAAAATATCTCAGGTTTTAAAGTTTTAAATTCGTATCGTGTCACATATCACGACTGAAATTGTCAGCCCTATTGTCACATTTTTCTTCTTCGTGTTATTAGCATTACTCTTTGTATATTGAAAATAAACAAATGACCAGAATTTATTTATGTTAAATTGGTGCTATAAACCTCCTAATTATAAAACTAAAAATGGATTAGAGAGACATAAAAACCTAAGATGATGCTGGTCCCTCCAAGTGTCATGGTCGTTAGTTGTTGTAGGAGAGACGAAACAGTCATGTCCTGAATCACCAAAAGTAATATAGAGAAAACAGAGGAGTCAAAGCTCACCACACCCACTACGGCATCAAACTGCAACCAAAAACACCACCCAATTCGGCACCAATCTCCGACAGGTGTCACCATTTTTGTCTCTCACAGCACAGAAACTCCATCCCACGGTCTCCGCCAGACCATAACTTTTGGAGATTTTAAAATTTCCAGGGACAAGAAATTAACAGAAAAGTGAAAGCTCGCTCTTTTCGCTCCCAGGAGAAAACAGAGGGAAAAAAAAAAAAACCAAAAACAGAGCAGAGAGATTTGTGATGGGTCACAAGTCAGAGTGAAAAATAATCTCCCATTTCGATCTTGTAATGCATTTTCACGATCTGGGCACCGGAAATCGTTTCTTTTAATCCCGTAAATTCTTGAGCTCTGTTTCGGAGCATTATCCGGCGATGAAGGCGTGGGAGGCGACGGTTCGGAAGACCCATGCGGTGGCTCGGAAGCGAGCCAACAGCATATTCGGGACGCTCTCCATTGCCCATGCTGACGACGACGAAGACGAAGAGGACAACGAAAAAGACAAAAGCGCTGGTCGCCGGAGCAGCAGTAGCAGCGGCGAGATATACAACGCCGAGAAGATCCTCCCGAACGGCGATTATTATTCCGGCCAGTGGTTCGAAAACTTCCCGCACGGCCACGGCAAGTACTTGTGGACCGACGGCTGCATGTACGAAGGCGAGTGGCGGAGAGGGAAGTTCTCCGGGAAGGGCAAGTTCTCGTGGCCCTCAGGAGCGACCTTCGAGGGGGAATTCAAGTCGGGTCGGATGGAGGGATTCGGGACCTTCATCGGATCCGACGGAGACTCCTATCGGGGCTCGTGGAGCGCGGATCGGAAGCACGGGTACGGACAGAAACGGTACGCCAACGGCGATTTCTACGAGGGTTCGTGGAAGCGGAATCTCCAGGACGGCCAGGGGCGGTACGTGTGGCGGAACGGGAACGAGTACATCGGAGAGTGGAAGAGCAGCGACATTTCCGGCCGAGGAGTCCTGATTTGGTCCAACGGGAACCGATACGACGGGCAATGGGAAAACGGAGTTCCGAAAGGGAACGGAATTTTCACGTGGCCGGACGGCAGCTGCTACGTCGGTATCTGGAACAAGGACCTGAAGATTCAGCAGCTGAACGGCACCTTCTATCCCGGAAGTGGGAAGGAGCAATGCCTGAAAGGCCCTGGGCCTTTGGCCGAAGGAGACAATATGCAACTAACGGCGGTGACTAGGAAGAGGTCGTCGGTGGACGGAGCCAGGAGAAGCTTGATGGACAGGAATTTCCCGAGGATTTGCATCTGGGAATCGGATGGGGAGGCTGGAGATATCACTTGTGACATAATCGATAATGTGGAGGCGTCAATACTGTACCGCAACGGTGCTAGGGTGGATTGGGACGGGATTAAGCAGTTCCGGCGGAGTCCGTGTTGCTTCGCCGGCGAGGCCAAGAAGCCGGGCCAGACTATATCAAAGGGGCACAAGAATTATGAATTGATGCTTAATTTGCAACTGGGAATCAGGTAGTTTTCCATTTGATGGCTTGATAATACCATTTGGTGATATTTATTCTGTTTTGTTGATGATCTTCTTGGGATGTTGATGTTCTAATCTTGGTGTTTTATCTTAGGTATTCTGTTGGCAAGCATGCTTCTGTTCAGCGGCCCCTTAAGCCTACTGATTTTGATCCGAAGGAGAAGTTTTGGACTAGGTTTCCGGCTGAAGGATCAAAGATTACTCCACCTCACCAATCTGTGGAGTTCCGGTGGAAAGATTATTGCCCTGTTGTGTTTAGGTAATTGCTGTCGCAGTTCCTTTAAAACTTTTGGTTCCATCTTTGTTGGTTCTTTTTTTTCAATAATGCATGCTTTGTTTTTAAGTGTATATGATTGTATGGATGATGTTCATTTTGTCTTCCACCATTTTTGGTGTTATGGTTTTTGCACCTGTATTGATTTCTTTTGGCTATTCTGTGACTGACTTATTTTGTTAATTTAGGCAGTTGAGGGAGCTATTCCAAGGAGATCCTGCCGATTACATGCTAGCCATTTGTGGAAATGATGCCCTCAGAGAGCTGTCTTCGCCCGGCAAGAGTGGAAGCTTCTTTTATCTTACTCAGGATGATAGATTCATGATTAAGACAGTGAAGAAATCAGAAGTCAAGGTTAGTTACCCACTAATTCTACTTTTGTACCAGTGTAGAAAATGTGAAAACCAGAATTAGGTTAGAGGGCAAAATCAACAGAAGTTATAGTATTTGTTTTGTAGTTACCACTCTACTTTCTTAGCAAATCCAAATATTAAGATTTTGCTGGTTCATTTGCAGGTGCTTATTAGGATGCTTCCTAGTTATTATCAACATGTTTGTCGGTATGAGAATTCACTTGTGACGAAATTCTTTGGTGTGCATTGTGTCAAGCCCATTGGAGGTCAAAAGGTATAGAACTGCTTGTGTTTTGGTGCATTGCTTGATTAGTAACTTATTTGTATCTAACTACATATTGCATGATTGGAAACCAGACTCGATTCATTGTAATGGGAAATTTATTCTGCTCGGAGTATCGCATCCATAGGCGGTTCGACCTAAAAGGTTCCTCCTATGGCCGCTCAACAGATAAACCGGAGGGGGAGATTGATGAAACAACCACCCTCAAGGATCTTGATCTGAATTTTGTGT